>OMNN01024324.1:0-18369 GCA_900302755.1 Chromis chromis
TATACACCGATCAGGCATAACATTATGACCACCTGCCTAATATTGTGTTGGTCCCCCTTATGTGGTCAAAAATGCTCTGAACCATTGGGCATGGACAAGAGGACCTCTCAGGGTGTCCTTTGGGGTCTGGCACCATTGGAAAGGATCCAATGATCCATTGGCAGTGGATCCTTTGGGTACTCTGGCTTGTACAGTGGGGCCTCTGTCAATCAAACTTGTTCCACTGCATCCTGTTGATGCTTGATCAGAATGGGGTCTAGGAAGTTTGGAGGTCAAATCAACATCTTGGGCCATTGTCATGTTCCTCTAGATGTTCCTGATTGTTTGATGTTTTTGCCATGTGGTGGGGTGCATTTTCCTGCAGGGGTAGGCCAGTGACATTTGGGATTGCCATTTGCATGAGGGAGTGTGTTTGTTGTGGCACAATGTTTATTTGGGTGTCTAAGTCTCATCAACACAGATGCCAAAATCCAAGGTTTTCCAGCAGAACACCACATAATACCAATATGATCAATGTTATTCACTTCACCTGTCAGTGGTCATAATGTTGTGGCTGATCGGTGTATGATATATTGCATAAGAAAATTAAAGAAATTAAACTTTTGCTTTTAAGGTTTTATGATTTATAGCATTACATTTTAATTTGTTTTTATTCTGCTCTCCTATCTGCTTTGTGTAAACACAGCCTGCAGTTCAGCCCGGTTCAGCAGAAAAAAATATTTTTAATGCAAATGGTTAATTTTTGACAAGATACATAGAATAAAGTGATTCTAATGAAATATCACAATTTTAAGCTTAGATTTGATTAATTTACTACATAGAACCACTTGTCATACATGAGTAGTTCAAGGACCACAAGAAAGTTGAAAATCATTTTTCATCATTTCTGGCTCTGATAAATGGTGTAGTTTTTGCAGTTTTATAAAGATAGCACGCCTGGGCCGCCGTATAGCTCGCTGAGTTAAGGCGTTACCATGTGGGCGCAGGTTGCCAGCAGTGGTCATGAGTTAGAGTCCGGCTCAAGACCCTTTACTGCATGTCACTCTCCTCTATACCCCCGATCACCCTGTCTCTCTCTAAAAGATAGCATGCCTTTCAAACCCGCAGGCAGGTTTTGGAGTTCTTCAGACTTTGGTTCTTTTACTTGCAGGACTGCAGTTATTTTTTCTTAAGTTAAAGAGTGAACGACTAGAAACAATCAGAGTAAGTAGTAAAGGAAAACAATGGGTTATATACCTTCCCAACCAGAAAGCAGTCATCCCCAGACAGCGGGACGGACACTGCAGGCATGTAGATATCAACAGCTTCACCATTAGTGACTCTTTGGAAACGACCCCTGACGAGACTCGAAACCTGAAGAGCGTAAACGTCCTGCAGCCTCATCAGCCCCTTAGCGGCCCCCTGCAGGTCCTCCAGTTTGGGCAGCTCGGCCTCTTCCTCCTCGTAACTGGACCTGAGGGCTGGACAGCAGAGGGCCAAAAGGTGAAGGGGGGTTGGGTTGTGACAGCAGAGAAAATAATGGTGTTCAGTTATCACCACCAGATGTGTCAGTGAAGAAGGCATTAGAAGACCTTGTGCGTTCTCCAGAGCTTCGTTGCTGTAGACAACATTCAGCCACTCCGAGTGCAGCCGCTTGATCAGGGTAAACGCCACCAGAGGGTTCGCCATCGCAGCCGCTGGGCCTTTGTAAAGTTCTGAGTGCAGGTCAGACACTTTGGCATAAAAGCTGTGTGAAAAAAGTACAACAAAGCCCTCACAGTCTTTCTCAGAGCAGAAATACTAAAAGCTCAACAAATTTAGTGACATCACAAGATTAGCACAAGATTATAATCTGATGAATGAGACATTTAGTTTAAAAATACAGTAGGTTTCTCTTTGCAGAAGTCCTCTGTTGGACTGTTGAGCATCGAATTTAGGACTGAATCGTGTAAATCTGCATCTGATAATACTTATATTATTATGAAGTCAAAACACATTTAAACCTCAGACCACACAAATCCACCACAACAAAGCTGCTGTTTGAAACTTTGTGACCAAAAAGACTCCTCCATAAAATTAGAGTCAGTCACTTCCACAGAAAAACAGTTGAGTCAGGGGCTAAAATTGGTGGGAGGTGACTTGGTAAGTTTTGTTCAGTGATCCTGTCTCCAGCAAAGAAAATATTTCTAACTGTAATAAAACCTAATTAATTGAATGAATGTTGAATAAGATTTTGCACTCTATACATGTTAAGTCATTTTACTGTTTTTCTAGTTTCAGCATTTCCTTTCCAGTTTTACAGTGAAGCATGCTTTCTTTCATTATTTATTGCTGTTTCTACAACAACTACTTCATGAATTTATATTCATAACTGTGATAATTACTACACACATAAAAATATTGAACTTGTTTTTCTAACTCATGTCTACAACCTTGTCCCCCAGGAACCTTGCCAGTGGTATTGTAGGAGTATGGGGTAGCTGGGCTGTTCCTTTGATCCATTCTGTCCTTGTAAAACCACAGTGATCCCTGTATTCTTGGCACAAAGTCAAACATGTTTCCAGAGGGACTTTGAGTAAGCAAGGTCGCCCCTTGTCTCCGATTTAGTTTGTGATGTTCATGGACAGAATCTCAAGGTGCAGCTGGATTGTTCGGTTTGGCAACCTCCAAGTTGACTGCTTTTTTGCAGATGATGTGGTTCTGTTCAGTTTATCAGATTGTGACTTTCAGCACGCATTGAGAGAATTGGCCGCCAAGGGTGAAATCAGAGTTAGCACCTTCAAGTCTGAGGTTATGGTTCTCTGCAGCAAACTGATGGATTGCTTCCTCTGGATTGTTGATGAGTTGCTGCCCCAAGTCTAGGAATTTATGTATCTCGAGATCTTGTTCACGAGTGGCAGGGAAATGGAGCATGAGATGGACAGATGGATGCAGCATCAGCAGTAGCACAGGTGTTGTACAGGATCATTAAGGTGAAGACAGAGCTGAGTCAGAAGGCAAAACTTCCAATTTACTGGTTGAAGTTCCAATCCTCACGTATGGTCATTACCTCTGGGTAGAAACCGAAAGAATGAAATCGGGGGTACAAGCAGCTGAACTTAGTTTCCTTAGTGGGGTAGTAGGGTTCAGCCTTAGTGATAGAGTATGGAGCTCAAACATTCATGCGGAGCTCGGAGTAGAGTCGCTGCTCTTTCATGGCGACAGGAACCAACTGAAGTGGTTCACGCATCTGATTAAGATGTCTCCTGGGCGCTGGTCTTCTCTGGGGTCTCTTTTGACCCTAGAGTAGACCCTGACCTCACTGGTGGTCCTGCATATTTCATCTGGCCTGGGAACGTCTTGGGATCCCTGATGGAGAAACTAGAAATCCCTCCTGGAAAACGGGATGTCTGGAATGACCTGCTAAACCTGCTGCCGCTGTGACGCGACCCTAAATAAGTGGAAGAAGTTGGATAGATGGAGTGACGGACGGACAGATGGATGGATATGCTTTTTTTCATTGGAACATGCTTGTTTAGGTCTTTTAGCTTTTAGGATTTGGGCAGTGCCTAAAACGTTCTCAGCTCTTTAGGTTTATAGTTCTTTTTTTACTTTTGGGAATGTACTTCAGCCTTCAATTTTGCCAGGAGGCAATTGTGTTTCAGCTTCCTTTTTGTTTGCTGGCGACTCAATTAATAGCATTTCAAGTACATTGTTTCAGCTTCCAACTCTGTTACATGCCAATGATTCCCATTAAATGGATTCAGTTAAAATTTGGGTATTTCTTTACCAAATCCATGCAACATTTTTCAGCTATTAGCACCCACACTACATTTCCAACCGTAAAGCATTGAATATTTTTCTGAATATCGGTGGATTTCAATATTTCTGTGTTTTATTACATTTCTATCAGAATTGCTCAGCACAGTACAACCTGCATTCACTGTCATATTAATGTGGATCATGGGCTTAAACATTAAGAGAAAGTTAAACAAAGAACTTCGCAGAGACACATTTTATATTCATTTTACCCTGAAATGGCCTGAAATTGGTTAAATAAGGGGGGAAATCTAAAGATTTGTGGGCTTTGCTGAGCCCCCAATGTGTCAAAATCCTGATTTTATTTGGGTGAAATCAGATATGCATTTAAATGCAGCTGTGGATGTTACAATGTGACCGTATCCTTGTAAAACCTGCACATGTGCTGCTTCCATCTTGTCCAACAACTTGTTCCATTATTATTCACTGTGTTCCAGCATTATGAGGTCATCACTGCAGTCTGAGAACAAACTCAACCTGAAGCATCAATTAGTGCGATGCTTTTCTTTAATTCTGCAAAGACTGGCGGTAAATCATTAATTTTCTAACATGCAAATGAAACATCTGTAACATTACCAAGTCTTCACCACTCACCGCTTGATGTCCTGAAGTCTCTCCTGTTCGTGATCGATATAAGTCCTCAGGTAATCGATCAGCTTCTGCTCCACGCTGATCGCCTGCCTCACGTTCAGCAGCGACGTGTACATTTCTGCTGAACATATGGGAGCCACAGCTGCAACCAGCAGACAGCAAACCAAGTGAACAGGACGCATCTTCATCAAACTTTTCCTCCTTCAGCAGCTTCACTGGTTTCTGATTCTTCCTCTCAGTTTTCCTGAGCAGCTCCGAGGATCTCCAGGATTTAGTCGCTGCTGGCTGTTTGAGGGTCTGCAGGAGGATCTGAGTTTCCTCCTGCTGCTCACTGGACTGACCTGCAGCCTGGATCCACTCAGGACAATTAGTCTGCACGTATTTCTTCTATGATAACTTTTTTCTTTCTTTTTTTCTGATTAAACGAGCTGAAGGAGCCTTCAGTTTAAGCTCAGTTGCTGGAAAATAAATCATGCAAAACTGTGCTGTGATTAATTGTCCATCTTTATTTTTTTATGTTTACATTAATGCTTTAAAGTGTGTGACTAAAGAATCATTTTCTCTGTAAGGAAATACATTTAAATGCATATTGGCACAAAGTTGAGTCACAGTGACACCTGCAGGTCAAGTTCTGCAAAGCAACCAAACTCTGCAGAGAAACCTCTTATTAAATCAAATAAAATCAAATTTTCATTTATATAGCACTTTTCATAAATTATGTAGCACAAAGTGCTTCACATGTTAAAAATAAGACACATTTGTAGTAAAAACACAACCGATGTGGAGGGCCCCCATGAGCAGAAACACTGGAGTTAAAATAAATAAGAAATTATAAAATGAATCAATCAATCAATAAATAAAAGATTGAACTAAAACACTGGTTATATAAAAAAAAAATAAAAAATAAAAAAAGTAAACTATAAATAAGTAACTAGTAAAATAATAGAACCATAGTAAATAACTAGATAGGTAAATAAATAAATAAATAAATAAATAATAAAATTAATTATTTAATTAAAAGTCAAATTAAAAAGGTGAGTTTTGAGCCTACTCTTAAAAACACCAACAGTCTCTGCGGCCCTGAGGCCCTCCGGCAGGCTGTTCCACAATCGTGGGCCATAGTGACAGAACGAGGCCTCACCATAAGTCCTCGTTCTGACACTAGGAACCCTTAAAAGGCCGGTGCCAGAGGACCGCAGGGGCCGGGAGGCCTCAAAGCAAGTCAGATAAATAAGAAGGCCCAAGACCATTAAGACATTTAAAAATTTATAATAAAACCTTAAAATCATTTATACCTTTGCCGCTCGTCTCTGGAATTCTTGAGACCCATATGCCTACACACACTTTATTGCAATAAATAACTGATGGACACTTATTCCCTGTGAATTTGCACTTTGTAGAATTTACAGATGTCAAGTGGTTCTATTTTAAATGCTGACACATCCTATATTAAAAAATTAGACCTTTAAGTTGGAATTTTTGAGTTTTTGTTTTAAACATTAGCACTTTTGGTGCAGAAAAACAAAATGCTTTGATAAAAAAATCTGCTTTACTCTTCTATTCAAGCTTTTATTTCACTTCTCATACTAATACTGAGCAGAAAAAAATAACCACAAATCCTGTTCTAATTTCTGCAAAAAGTAATCCTCCTTTGATATTTTGCCCAATACAAGCTAGTATATTGGTTTTTTAAAAATAGATTTAAATGAATGTGTATGAATGAATGTATTCTGTTAATTTGGTAATTTTCAACTAATTAGAAATCTCTGGCGGCTCTTTTTTTCTAAAAGAAATCCTAAAATTGGCCCATACCTGTTTCACCATTTGATCAAAATGTTTCTTTTGATTTGTCTGAAAAATTAATGAGGTTTAAAATCTTAACGTGCTGTTTTTGATTCAGAGCCCTTGCTCAGATTTTTGTGGAAGCTGTTTGTCCAATGTTCAGCTTTTCTGAGCAAAATTATTTCTACCTTTAAGTATTCAAAACTGCCTTTATTTGCTTTCCATTCAACATTTTTATGTCTGATTCATGCAGCATCGTTGCATGCAGCCAAAAGATTCTCCAGAGAAGACACCTGAAAATGACAGGCGCATGAGGAAAAAATTAGACAAGCTGATGAAAGACCTTGCTCCAAAACAACCCCTGGGTAAGACATTATCACAGCATTGGAATCATTTATCTAACCATATAGGATGTAGTTTGCTTCCATTTTCTTTCATTTTTTTTATTCACAGTTACAGATGTGTCACCCATCATTATTGACGAGGAGAATGGAATTGTCTATAGCCCTGCATTGAAAAGGTCAGATTATATGGCACAGCGTTTGAAAGACATGAAGGACAAACGGGAAAACATTTCACCCACAGGTATGTGAAAGCACAGCTGTATAGGCCGTAGAATGGACCACGACCTAAAGCATCTCAGCACTTGTGAAACAACAACCAATTCATGAAAATGTCACTGCCTTTCAGCTTCACAAATGATCGAATCCTGCTCACCTACGGGGCTGAAGCCTTCTCTTGGGAGCACACCGACGGTCTTCAAATTAATGTGTAAGAAAGCCGAGTGTGACCTTCTTGTTATTTATCAATGGACACCTGCCATTTTTAGATATTTTTTAATTTCATCAATCTCTTATTTATCTATCTTATCTATCTCTTATCAGATTCCTTAGTGTTTTTGTGAAATGCACACATTTAGTCTTTTTTGGAGTTTAGAAACAGTTTGAAATTAAGCATAGAAGTCCGCAGTGCTACAAAAGCAACCTATAACTTGGGGAAAACCTGGTGTGTGGTGGAGCAGATGGTGTACAAGATGGTATCATCATCTTAAATAAAAATGGGCATTACAAGGCTGAACTGAAAAAATAGATGTAAGCACAAACACCAGAGCCCACAGAGAGCTGTTTCACAATTTCACAAGATGGCATGATTAACAATATCAAAAAGCTTTGGATGTATCTGCAATAACTACAGTGCAGTGTGGCTTTTTGGTAGCTTTCATTTTCTCTAAAAGCTCCTCAGAAATATATCCTGCATATCCTTTTTATGTCGCTTTAAGAGCAGCTCTCTTCACCAGTCTCTTATTTTTTCACCTCCACCATTTCACAGTGAGAATGTAGCATGCGATCTGGATGTGTGAGCTTGTGAAGGCTGAGCAGCTGCCTGTGGTTTTATATAGTAGTGGACTCAGTAAGAGCTGTTGCATTTCCAGCTAAACACACTGGGAAACAAAACAATCAACAGATGGTGGCTAGAAGATGCATAAAACATTATTGATTTAAAAATACTGCTTGGACTTAAAGTCTAAAATGTTCTGATTGTTATTCTCTCTCTAACGTAGACGAACAATCAGATGAGGATTCCAGTGCTTCTGTTGCTGAGCTTGGTTACTCACCTGATAAGGAAGAGGGGAGAACACACCTTGATGTTAGAGATCGTGACCATCTTGAACAGTCCCACAGGAAAGACTCTATGAAGCCCTGGCTCTCACCCTGCCATGATGTGCCAAAACGGATCTCTAGTGTCAAAGACTGTCCTCACTTTGAGGATGAAGAAGGGAATAGACAAAAAAAGTCCAGAAGGACCTCAGTCAGAAAAAAGGCAGCAGAGAAACCCAAATCTGTAGATTTTTTAGAAATTCCCGGCCAGGACAAAAGATCTGACAACAGCAAGACTCTTCAAAGGGAACGAAGGCGATCACAGGCAAAATCGAGCCCATCACCTAATAAATCTGTAAAGGGAAAGGGAAAAATTACAGCAACTAAATCCTTGACAGAAACTGAATCCCATATTTATCCTGACACTGTGAATTCTTCTACTTCATCAGCCATGTTAGATGATGCTGAAGCTAAAATTGTTACTCCATTACAGAAAATGGGACTGAAAACTCCTAAACGAGCCAGACAGTCACTTTCTGCCTTGGTGCAGTCTTTCTCTCTACCTGGTGAATCTGGAAGTGTTGCCCCATGTTCCACCGATGGAGATGATGATGTGTTTGAGGACTTTTTCTCTCCAGCTAATTACAAACAGAGATCAAAAAGACCTCCTTTGCCTGATCTACCTGTGGAGAGCGACATTCAGATACCCTTTAACTTGAGCCCTGTTCCTAAGAAGAGAAAACAAAGAAGAAGTGAAAGCTTAGGATCTGAAACTAATGGTAAAAAGAAGAGGAAACTGGAAGGCAGTCAGAGTGGCAAACATCTCAATCAGCAGTCTGATGCAAGCAGTGAGTCTCAAAGTCATCAACAACTGGATGTCAAAGAATCTCTGCCTGCATTGGATCGTGCCGATGAAACTCTAACGGCTAAAAGGCGAAGACAAAGCACTTTGGCATTTACACGCACCAGTAAATCTACAAGTGACACTGCAAAACGGAGAGCAGCATCAACACCAGTGCAGCCAACAGTGTTAACAGAGGAGAACACAGTAGTGGAGCTGCAGAAAAACTCTGGTTTCAATGTTCTTTCTCACACCTTAGAAAGTGAGTAGTAAGGATATCAGTGTGAACAGTGGTTCTCATATTTTCTCGAATATCTTCATCATTATGACCTGAACAACAAAAGTATCTGATTAGTGTTTGAACTGTCACTATGGTGAAAGTCTCTAACTATGTCTGTAATCCCTGGGTTCACATGTGATTTCAAAAGGCTTGCAAAATAATATTTCTTTTGGGGAATGCTTGAATGTTGGATTAGTAATTGGTTGGCTCGAGTCAGTCTGAGGGTAAGTTTTTATTTCTGGATGTCTCAGTAACAAGAAGAGTAAAGAAATACATGAGTATTTTTGTAATTCTGTATGTGTGTTTGGCTTTTTAAAGGCCTAATTTGCAGTTAAGGTATAATGAAGTTGAGTTATACAGACACACACACTCATATATATATATAATAAAATGTTTCTCCCCATGTCTCTATGGGTTTCTTCTGGTTTCATGTTTCTTTTATGATTGGAAAACATATAAGAATTTAAGGATTTTTTTGCCTGTTTATGAATTTGTTTTGTCTGGAGGATTGTCCAGTGCATGCTGAGGCCTGATCCCTAAGACCCTGAAGACGATAAGTAGTTTTGAAACTGGATGGAATTGCAAATGGAAAACCAACATTGATAACTTATCAACTGATCTTAATTGAAATCTTCACTGTTGTGTTTAAAAACATTTTAAAACCACCAATAATGTAAAGCAATTCCATGCATTTGAAGCATTTTACTAAAAAGATGTTTACACTGAGCAGTATGAGACCTGAACATATTTAGGGATTATCTATTGTTTTTAAATGAATAATTAGATTTTTCAGTTTTATTTCTTATAAAATAGAAGTGAACAGTCTTACTTGCCTGGTTAGAGTGTGGTACTACAAGTTGTGTGAAATCTTTCAATTTAATATTTTAGTTTTTCGCCAGGTGTAATCAGAAAACAGCAGAAATGAATGCACACACAAAACAGCACCTGCTGTGTGATAGTTTGAGTGACGCCCCTCCACTCTTAAATTGTTTGTCTTGTTTTCAAATGTAGGAAATGAATGTAGAGTTGCAGCTGGTTTCACAGAGATCCCATCTGAAGCTGAAGGAAATCACAATAAGCAAGACGGCTCGAGTCTTCAGAAAATGGTTAACAAAACAAAGGTAAGACAACATCATGCTTTGAAATGTCTGACTGGTATTACCTGTCTGATCGTGTAATTTAGTGTCAAATCACTTTTTTGTACTAAATGAAAGTAGGTGGTGCATTGCCTAGAATGTTGTGGGAAAAGAATGGACAGGGACTGCAAAAACAGGATGTTACAAGTGTAAAGTCACCAATTGTACGTTTTGTTAGTCATTACAGATGCTGCAGTTTTAGTTGCAAATCCCCTACTTTTGAATGCATATACTTCCTTTTGTTGTGCTCTGGTACCTGCTGATTTGCACGTTGCCGACTCTGAGACACACATTAGTATGACACATTTTCCTCAGATTAGTTAAATTCTGACTTCCCACCAGTCAGAGTTTTGCATTGTTCATCCTTCCTTCATCACAGAGATACATTAAAGGGGAGCACAATGGAAAACAGATGGATTCTTCTGTAATATAGGAAGTTTAGGAAGTAAACTAAACATCAGTAGTGTGTATGAAATTCCTTTTTAAGTATTTCCTCTGTAAGGTCATTCACTTCCATAGCTGTAGGCGTTTGACGCATCTAGCTAAGACGCTGTCTGGTCTGAGCGCTTCCTGTGTTTTGCCTCTGTGATGGTAGCGTACAACTTCCTTGCTTGTGATATGCACCTGGGCTCTGTTTTCGTTACACTGGTAACCTCAACAAGCTGTAGCTGAAAAAAGCCAAACATGATGTCATATCCCCCCAGGGTTCTTTTATTGGTTGACTTTATCATAGCCTGATTGCAGTAAGGTTGTAGTTGTTCTTCTGGTTCTGTAAAGATCATGATGATGGATTAATGTCTACATATTGTTTCACATTTAGGCAGTACTGGTAAACACAGTCATCCATGATAAGTAGCTGTCTTGCTCATTTTTTAAAGTGCAGATAGTAAACAATGATAAAACTCATTTTGGGAAAAGAGTGTAAATGAAAACTGTGCAAATGTGCTGTTGCTGCTGTTAGACTTAAGAAAATGATTTCATCAGATTACATTTACTGAATACAAATATTGATAAATTGATGTAGATTTATCTTGTTCTCAATAATAAATGCGTTTATCTCACTGAGTTAAGGCGATACCACATGGGCTCAGTCCCCCAGCAGCGGTCATGAGTTTGAGTCCAGCTCAAGACACTTCAATGCATGTCACTCTCCTCTCTACCCCCAATTTCACTCTGTCTCTCCATCAATAAAGGAAAAACTCTCCCCCACAAAAATTATTTAATAAAAGAAAGTCTGAAAAGTAAATGTAGAGGGATCCTTTGGTGATGTAGTGTTTTTACTCCACATCTTGTGGGACCTTTGTCACACATTCACTTTATCCTCTGCTCATGATTCTTACCTCTCTTTACTGTCAGACGGTGCTGCAATTAGCAATTATTTCCATTAAGCAATTAGTTATTTGGTCTATAAATGGTCGGAAAATGGTTAAAAAAAATATTAATCAGTGTTTTCCAAAGCCCAAGATGATGTCCTCAAATTTCTTTTTTGGAAACAACCCAAATATATTCAGTTTACTGTCTCAAAGGATTAAAGAAGCCAAACACTATTCTAATTCTGATGAATTGTCAAAATAGTTTACCATTAATTCATTAACCCTTTGAACCCCAAGCTGAATGTTGTTTTCTTTGCTTCTGTCACATTTTTACTCACTGTAGGTTATTTTTCACTGTATTGTAAAGACCTGAACGTCTATGGAAACAGCCCAACCATGGATAGAAATAGAGAGAGCTCAGAAATGTATTTTTAGCAAAACGTAGTTGAATTTTTTAGATTGTTCATTTTCCAAAAATTGAAAAACCCTGGAATCAATATACACAACATTTTTTAAGTGCTGATGGGTGTTACCAATACTGGAGGAAAAATTAGAGTCTAAATATGGTTTATTTTTTGCAAATTTTCAAATGGCATATGTAGAATGAAGTGATATTTTAGATGTTGTTCATTTTCCTGACTGTCTTACGGTTGAAAATCTGATGATTCTTTTTGTTTTTACAGATTCTGGTTCTAATAAATGCTGTAACTTTGGCGAATTTCAAACATATAACATGTCGGCATGTCTGCATCTTTACTGTCAGAAAGATTGAAAGATTTCTTTAAAAGATTGTGTTTAGAGGTCTGGTGGTTAAGGCACTTAAATTGGAAATCTTTGCTGCATATCATTCCTCATTGTTATTTTCATTTCTTGCCATACAAAATTCTATGAAACGCTTGAAAAAATGGTGTATCTGTTCCCACTACCTTATATATGGTGCTCTTTGTGGTGACAAGTAGTTATCTTGCATTTTCACTCCCATGATTGCTATTCGTAATTGCCTCTCATGGTAAAGCCATTGGATCTCAGGTTTTGCAGAGACTCGAGACCCTCATCTCTCTTTGATTGTCTGAATAGGGTCATGTTCACTGTGCACTGAATGGTAGCCATCAAGGAGGCCTAGTCATACGGGGAAGAATTTCCTTCATTTGTGCTGGGAGTGTTTGTGCTCACTGGCCGTGCTGCAGTTCACACCAGCTCTTTGTCAGAGGCTCATTATGTGCAGCTCATTCTTCAGTGCCTGATTCTTGTGCTGCTGCCAGAACATGTCCACTGCATAAGATAAGCCAAAGTCCCTTGTGAGGAACCTTCACTGTAGCTGCCCGTATTTTGAGTTGTTTGACTTGGTTTGAAGGACCTTAAAATTAGCTGCTTTTCTAGTCTTTTTTAATCATCCAATGTCAACAGATGATCACCTTGTTGTGGTTCATTATTGAACTGGAATATCAAAACATGTTCACTTGATGGAGGAATAGCAGTAATGCAGAGAGATAACCACTTCAATGACTTCCCAACTTGCCTTGTCAGTGATAATGTGATGTTTGATTATCATGGGTGCGGCTTGCGGACTGTTTTTGGCATTGCTGTGCTCAGCAGGCCTTAACCCCTGACTTCCAGCTGGGGGACCAGATATCAGAGTGTGGCAGGAAAGAGCCTGGTGATCCTGTTTGTAACTGTTGCTCAGGTGTTTGTGTTGATGATCGGTTGCTGGACTGGGGCCAAAGTACGTGGGTGGATGGACTACAGCCATCAAGTTACAAATTTACAGCTCAGTGGTTCTGAATGTGTTTTTCTCTACTCATGGCCTTGGTGTGTTCATCACTATACAACTACTATATTCAGCTAGGTTATTGTTAAAGTGCACAATCTCTGGATAATGAGCCTTTGTGTGTTCAGTGCCGTATCGTTCAAGAAATCAGATCACAATGAAGCATAAGAAGCATAAATAGCATTCAATATCCAAGTATTTTTTATTGATAGAGTCTTTTCTTGGCAGAGTTCACAGATTTCACTCATTCTGTGTTTTCTGCTCCTTTCCAAGAAACAAATTTAGCCAAATATGTGTTTTTATCAACACTGCATAGCTGCTCCACTTGTAATCCATTGCCAAATATGTGGATGTTGTCACACAGTACAGTTTATTGTTCCTAAAACAAGCTGCGACTGCGAGGATTAGAGGTACTCCAGAAAAATACAATAGGTGTGAGAACCTTGAACACAGACATTAATATTAGTTGAGCTGTCCATGCGCTTTTATGTGAGCAGAAAATTGTTTGAAAATGCTTTTTCCCTCTCATAAGTTTTGTGTTTTTATATTTGTTTCAGGCTATGAGAACACTGGTCATGACAAGCATGCCCACTGAGTAAGTGCTGCTGACTAAACTGTTTGTCTTAAGATGAATACTTTTCATATACCCTAATTTTAATGTACTGATGAGCAATTTAGCAAAAACACGTCTTGTTTAATCATTTGTGTTGGATGTTTTTATACTCTATTTCCCTCTTGTAGGAAGCAGCACACAGTCACTCAGGTGGTAAAAGCACTGGGTGGTTTTTCAATTGTGGACAGAGTTTGTGAGAGCACAACTCATGTGGTGTCTGGGGGACACAAACGGACTCTCAATATTCTGCTGGGCATAGCTCGTGGCTGCTGGATCCTCTCCTTTGAATGGGTATGTAGGTTGTAAATGTTTAGCAGCTATTACATGATAACATTTAAAACTGATGCTGAAGTGTTATTTCTGTCTTTTAATTTGGTTTTCCTTGAGCAGATTCTATGGAGTTTGGAGCAAAGGCAGTGGATTCCAGAGGAACCATATGAACTTTCAGACCAGTTTCCTGCAGCACAGGTAAGCGCCAGTACTAGTCAAGTAGTACCAGTAAATGTGTTCATTATAGAAACACAACTTCACTGGAAACCACATTATGTTTACTGGAATCCTTAATATTTTTTCCAATAATGCAGGCAGTCACATACACCATAATTATTTTAATGGACTGATCCTTTGTAAGTGTAACGTTTTCCTTACATGACGCTCATTCCTCAAATTTTCTTTATTTAACAGAGTAAAAGTCGTCTTGAAATGAAAAATAACTGGCCAATACTCATTAGCATTGATTCAACAGAAAGTGTTCATCTACTTGCTTATAAATTAAATTCTGAAAGAGACAAAAAAAAAACATGTTGAGGCTTATAAATTTAATTTGAATACACGGCTGGATAGCTCAGTGACTAACAACCCAGACCTTGGCATGGGAGATTGGTGGTTCAAATCCCGGTCAGGGTGCAGGTATCCAGTGAGGACCCTTAGGCAAGGTCCTTAATGCTGCCCCACCTACCTACCTATGTACGTTGCTTTGGATAAAAGCATCTGCTAAGTTAAATTGTAGAATTGTAAATACATTTTTTGTATTGTTTTTTCCATTAGCTTCCTATTTAATCCTAGAAAATTGCCAAATTTAAGTTAATTACTTCTTTTACTGCCAACTGAACTTTTTGTCATATATTAAAAAAATGTTTAGCACAAAAACCTTTTACTTTGCATATTGATTAAAAAAAAACTCTTAATCATTAAATTCATTGTTTAAATCTTCAGTATCAGAATGCTTTTTTTAGTATATACATTTTCCCAACATAAATCTTTTTTTGTGACACTCAAACTAATAAAGTATTGAAAAACCAAAGACAAGGAAGTTGGACGGAAACCTGCTAATTTTTATTGCCAGTCATCCATTTACAGTCTTTTTGTTTTTCCTGAAGCGTCTTGTGTGAAATGTGGATGTTGCCTCTTCCTGAGATTGTCATTCATGAATCAGTGTCCTCTCCTGCCACTGCGAGGGAAGACATGCAGTCCTGATGTAGACAAATGTCAGCACATTTCCTTTTGGTATTGCATAATGGCTTTTGTTGTGACAGACAGAATAGTTTTATGTCCCCACGACTTTTTATCATTTATTTTCTCCTTATGGACAAATCCAGCATTTGGCAAACCACATGCTTCCCTCTTTTATCCAGTTTCTGTGCTCTGTGCAATATGGTGCTTCCTTGAGCCGTAAGGCTTATTCACACCTTTTGCATATGTTGTTGTATAAAGTTAAGTATATGTGTTCAAATAATAATATATGACCTCAGTGAATTGATACTAAGACTAAAAGACTCCATGTTATGCGAGGCCAGTATGTGAAGTAGTTTTGCCATTTTAACTTAAAGTCAAATCTTTGTAGCCATGCACTTTCAGAGTTTCACTGTCCCCTAAATACCTCTGAGTTAGGCCATGAAAGCCCCTCTCCAGTTACTGATTAAACCTCTAAAAACTAATCTCTGTGTACCAAAAGTATTTAGTAGTTATTTTCCACTAAATCAATCCTTTCTTGCCTGAAAATGATTTATATAAATGTGACTTCACACCTTTGCTTTCTTTAGAATACAAGGATCTAAAAAGTCCCGGCCTCTTTCTCTATGCACCCCTGTTCAAACATTGCAAAACTACTCTACACTACACAATAGCAGGTTGTAATATTGGAGCAATTCAGCCGTACATGTTCAAACAAGAAACCATTTCAGAGGAAGAATAATGATACAAGTTAACAGGGTTGGTTTGTTTGATTTGTTATGAAACCGCCTGAAGTCTGAACCCCTGTTTCTGAGACTGTCATCAGTACGCTGCAGTTTCAAGGTGGAAAATGCTCAACCGTGGCCTTAACTGCTTATTTTGCTCATTATATGACTTCTAAAATATGTAAAACACCACATCAATATGTTAACAATGTAAAAAAACTTGTTTTTCACTGCAATTGTGAGGTAATTGATCCATCCATCCATTATCCCAAAAACATAGATGTGGTTAATTTATACATAAACAGTTTCTTAATTGATTTCCCCAGAATCTACTATGTGACAACAAATCAACATAAATCTACTTACAGATTTTGTGATAGAATATTGTATCCATTTTACCTGCCACTCGGTGATTAGCAATGTGTAAATTAACCTTTTAAAAGCGACAATGAAAAACACAAGTTTGGAGCATTTTGAATTTATTATGCATTTTCTATTCAGTGAAGCTACACAAAGGGATTTGAAAAAGGCAGAACACATTGTGGTGTGTACATCCACCAGGCTGTTTGTTCTTGTTCACTGGACTTAAGAGGTTCGTTAAGGCTTCACCAACCACAAGGCTGTCTTAAGCTCTGCTTTGTGGTTGGTGTTTAATATTCAACTTCATGTATACAACACCTAGTAGAACATTACAGCCAGAAGCTGCTATAGCCAGTGTTGACTGGTAAGAAACACAGCTTACTCGTATTTCTAGCTTTTTCATGAAATCTGCTTGTTGTAACTTTAAAAAAATTACATAAATTTAAAGAAAATACTTTCTCAAGGACTGCAAAAATCGGTCATCACCGCCTGTTAAAATGTAGAAAGGAACTGAGGAATTATATTAAAATAATGCTTCTTAGTTCATGTGCAATGAAGTCATTAACTAGCTAGAAACTAGCAGTCAAGATCTGTGGCAGATCTCCTTCATATATAATAAAGTTAAATATCAATCTTAAAATCTACATATAAATTAAAGAAACAAATGTACATACATTCTCTGGAGTAAAACAATGTTATCTTAAGAGAAACATTTTCTGTGGCATTGTTACAATAGCATTTACATTTAGGCATTCAACAGAAAATTGTTCTGCAATACATAAAAAATTACTTTGAGCCAGTTGTTTATCTGCATCTTGTACCATAGTCTCTTTTGTACAATGACATCGGCAGCTATCATTCAAAAGATAGTTAAATGGGTGCTTAAACTATATTAAAATTATTCAAGAAAATTAAATTAATGTCACATTTTAGTCTGACATCTCCTGTCTGGTTAGCTAGCTGTTATTACTTAATGTATTTAGTATACCTATAATTATCTATACAAACCACAGTCATGAGTATTTTCAGTATAGATATTTGACAGTGTCACTTTGACCGTCCATATTTGACAACAACACATTTCATTCAAATTATTAAACACATAAACATGGACAAAGGTATCTAAAAATATTACAATGATGTGCTTTGGCTCCCTTGAGAAGTTTTATTTTTGGTTTTGCTGTTTGTTGCTGTTTGTCAGGCAGAATTTCCTTCCCACTTTGTTTAATCAGTGTGATGGTTCAAAGGGAACCCGAGAAGTCTGCTGGTCTGATCATCATTGTAGTGGACTTCAGTGAGTAGCCTGAGCCTTTCCAGTAGTACCATTTGATTCCATTGAAGCGGTTGGAGTTTTGCCCTTGTTGGTAATACATCCCATTCAAATTGGATGGGCCGCAGGCATCAAACCACCAGCCTAGAACATCAAAACATTGTTAGTTTAAATTTAATTCTGTCAAAGAAAACAATCTATACAGTGTTTTTTTTTGTGATGTGATTACTGGCTGTTTTTTAAATATACATGGGGATCTGTTTTAAGAGACTTTGCTTGACATAGCACATTGTCAATGTCACTCTTGGCTGCTACTTCTGTAACCCATGTGTGAAAATTTTTCATGACCACAGGCAATAAAATAAAATATTATACAATTTAAAGCTACTTTTTTAAGTTAAATCATATTTGCGCATTTTTTAATGCATATAAATAAGGTTCTGTCCATTTATCTGCATTACAAATGCATTGGTTTTGAAAGTGGCCAAACCGCTTTGTGGATGCCTGATCCCGTCAGATCTCGGAAGCTAAGCAGGGTAGGGCTTGGTCAGTACCTGGATGGGAGACCGTTAGGGAACACCATGAAGTCTGGGTGAATGCAGTGTGAGAGTGAGTGGTTGGTAGTGGTCGGAAGGGCCGATGGCGCAGAATGGCAGCCTCGCTTCTGTCAGTCTACCCCAGGGCAGCTGTGGCTACATACGTAGCTTACCACCATCAAGTATGGAGTGAATGAATAATGCAATGTAAAGCATCTTTGAGTGTCCAAAAGACAGAAAAGCGCAATATAAAACCAATGCATTATTATTAAGTAGAACTCTCCAATTTGGCTTCCAATGAGTTACCATTTTAATAATTAATAGCAC
>OMNN01024325.1:0-17741 GCA_900302755.1 Chromis chromis
CACACACGTATTTTTTTACTAATATAAAACTTTCAGATCATACAGATTTATTTTATAGGTTTACAATTATCCATTTACAACTACAAACTGTGGAATTGTTATTAGTTCAAAATCTTATTAATTTGAGCTATATGGCTCATGGTTATTACATCCCCTAGAACAAGCCCTAGTCCTTTTACTGGTGCTACCTATGCTGGGACAGTAGACATGGACACAACATAGTAGGAACAACCCTGTCCCATAGCAATTACACTTGTATATTTACAAATATAGAAATTACATTTAGATGCAACACAATTACTATAATTATATTCAGTGTTTTATTTTTGATTGAATGAAGCGCCACAGTTGCATCTGGGGTTAGGTAACCAAAGCACAGTTAGGAAAAGAGGTGTGTCTGTATATCTTTCTCCACAGTTAAACAAGAGCTGCCAGAGTCTCAGCAGAACCACTAAACAGTCAATTAATGCTCGAGTCAGGACAAGTGGATATTGTCCTCCAAGAGTGGATATTTGCAACTTCTCAAATATGGTTATCACCATCTTTGCTGTTGTAAATTAGTTGTCAACAGGGCTTAACGTTAGGCATTTTATTTGCTGTTTTAGTTGCCCACCAAACTTACTTCTCTAAAATGGAAAATATAAGCCTATTAAAAAATAAATAAAATCAACAGGGGTTTGGACAATTATTATAATGTAAAATGTACAGAACATATAATTAACAAATAAGTAATAATTAGAACAATCAGAACTTAAACATCACCTCTAGCAAGAAAGCCATGCAAACCATCTCACCCCATACACCAACACACACACGCACACACGCAGTTTCTTCTCTGTGTGTCCATCACCAGGACAGAGCTGTGCTTTAATAACAAAGCCTGGTCCAGGACAGGGATGTCCAGAGTGGAAAGTGGTAAAAAGCGAAATTTCTGACAAGCTCCTCCAACCCCTGAAGGACAGGGGGTTGAACCCTGGCCAATGCTGTCTTTGGCATGAAGGGGACTTTTTTTGTTTGTTTGAGCTCAATAAAATGTGTGTTTTTACCCTGAGCCAAATGCTTGGTAGAAAGCAAGTTGGGAATATTTAAAGTTTAAAGATGGCAGGTGACAGTTATTGCAGTAAAGTTGAAATATTAGGAAAACTAAGATTAAACCTTTATTCCTGCATCTAGTGGCTGTAAAAATTTCAGCAACCTTATGCTACAGCTACCATGCTACCATAATGTTACGTTGACAAACATCTTTAAACTGACAAAAAGAATTTAAATGGAACTGAATTACATTTCAACCTTTATGCCTGCTTTCTTTAAAAAAAGCCCATCAGGTGAAACAAAGCATTATGTCCTTGTCCTGGTCATAGTGGACCCAAGACCCAACTTTTTGTACCAACTCTGTAGGAATTTCCTCTGCCGTTTTGCTTTGCTCATTGACTGTTTGTTTCTGTTTCATTTTATTGCCTGTTTTATTCCAGGCACTTGGCCAGTTTTAGGTGGTTGGAAGAACATTTTAAGCCAAAAACAAGAGTTCTCATTCAAGTCTTTGTTCAGTCTGTTTGAAATCAGAGCAGCCACACAGTCAGACACAACATCTGACTGGTCGACAGTCTCGTCCCAAGGCATCATGGAAGGCTAGTCAACTAACAACCAAACTGTTTCCAACACAGAAAATGTATAAAGACATCACATTTATTTTTCAGATGCCTGATCAGACAACAGCATGAGGCCTTCCCCTTGTCCGAGCACAGAGTGTACTTACCCAGCAGGCAAGCAATAATTTCAGGCTCTTGTATAAGAAATCGTTTGTAGACAACAGGGTTGGTCAGACTTATGAAGGACAGTTTAAAATAACAACTGAAATGTATGCAAAAGAACCAATTTTGTTGATTCCATGAATTCCTTTTCCTTATCATAACCTGGTGTCTACATCTGCCAAAATGCATCTTGACTGGCAGCAATTCAGTCACCGATTAGGGTGTGTTATGCTAATACCTGCTAATAGGGCCTGTAGCCTGCAGCAGAGATGAATGTCAGAGGTCTGATAACACCAAAGGAAACCAAAGGCCTTCTACTATTTTAACATATGCCATTGTACCAGATGACTGCATTGGGATGCAACACGAATCTCAGTGTGGATGGTTTTAACTTTGCTGCAGGCAGAAGCAGATGTTAAAAAAATAAACTGCAGGTTCCAGGATTTTGCGCTAACCAGAAGGATGCAGTGAATAAACAAAGGTGAAAAGAAGATTGAAGCACGTTTTTACTATATAAAAGCAAGGCAAGTCAGATTGGACAAATTGCTCAGTTGTTACTGAACGGAATTTGACTTTGTTGCAACAAATGTGCAAAAGTGTTGATATACATTTGGCACAAGTTTGCTACCTCTGGGTTGAGGCGACATACCTGCTTCATTCTCCCTAGTCAAAGTAAGTTCTTCAAAGATGAAGCACTTCTCCCTGCATATATTAAAGATAGAGTCAATAAAAGGAACTATGTATTGTGCAGACATGACTGGTCCGAATGTTTGCAGGTGTGGGCTAAGTGGACACACACATTGCGGGAGTGGGCAGTTATGTCAACTGATATTTCATGGAGAATGATACATGAAAGGGCTACACAGTAGCAGCACGACATCCTACTGTCAGATCAGGAGGAATAAATGGTCCTGTGCAGTGAAGTAGTAACTTTGATTCTATTCATATACAGCTGATGTGGCAGTGTTTTTGGAAATGAAGATGGTTTTGAAACCTATGAAAAAAGGTGAAAAATAAAGGCTGGAGAAACACGCTTCACATCTTGCATGCTGACGCATACCGATACCTGGGCAGTGCCTGGGCATGCCTCAGCTGGCTGTGTTTACAAGTGAAGAAAGCCTGAAAAGAAAGGAAGAAAGGAAAGAAGAGGAAACTCTCAGAAAGACAGGACACTGAAGAGGACTGAACAGTAAAAAAAAAAAAAGACATGTATTTAAGAGCATTTAAACTTCTCCACCAAAATATCTTCCTCTGACACTGATTACTGCCTTGTCACACATACTTAGACACAGAGAAACTCATTTGTGCGGAAACTGCAGAGCACACAGACTGGATGACAGGCATGTGGGTCTGGACACACAGTATGCCTCCACTTAACAGTCAAACTAAAATCTGTCCTGAAACTCACCACTGCTAACACTGAAACATGACTCAAACAGCTGAACAAACACAACACACACACACATACACACCAAAACTGACAACACGCACTGTGACTGCCTGAAACAGCAGCAACAAGGAAATGAAGGAAACACCTTTCCTAATGCCTCTATCACAGGTTACATATGGTGAAATCTGGCAGGCAGAAGGTTGGATGTGTACATTACCATGCTGTTGACAGTATCTGCTGAACATTGGAGCCCCTGCTTTCATAATCCAAGCACAGAGTAATCCTGAACGCAGCAGGCTGCTGGGAAACTCACTGACAGAGAGCCAACAAATCTTCCCAGCGCTGTTATCACACTCCCTGTTTTTCTCCTCCCTTCTTCTTACATTTCCCTCCCCCTCTCTCTCACACTCTCTCTGTAAGGCTTTCCACACAGTCAGACAGACTGTCTTCCTGGCATACCAACGCTGTGCATCAGTGACCAGTGGCTCCCTCTGGGTCATTACAGTTTCATTTTCATGTAGTTTTACTTTTGCTTTTTTTAGCTAAAACCTAAATAGTTGCAGTAACCGATAGTAAGTGCTTCCTTTTAGATTTTTCTTGTCATTATTGTTATTATCTAAGTTACTCTGAAATGCACAACAGCCAACATAGTTTCTTGATTATGAGGTCATTTTCCTAGCAGCACTCCATTCAATTCAATGTGTTATCTCTGTGATAAACACTTGCATTACATTTCCGGAAGCTGTTTTACAGTGAACATGTCTAATCAGTGCTGCACCCCACCCTGCCTCGCAAGAAATCCTTTACTTCCTCTAAATGCCGGCATGCCTTTTTTCCCCCAAAGCACCGTTCCTCTGTCCTGTCCACAGCCAGGCCATATAAGACTAGAATTGTAATGAAAGGGTATGGAGGGGGACGGGGTAGCTGACAGGAAACCTAGTGACAACAGCAGCAGGAGCTCAGTACAAACACAGTATTAGACGCTGCAGATTGTAATGTTACCTTAGAGTATCCAGGCTATCAATATAGTTGTACAGTGAGGGCTAATTCTACTGAACCTTAAAGTGCTTTTTATTTGCATGTCATTAATGTATTAGCAACTGTTGGCAGAGTTGTTACCAGCAGTATGTTTCACTGTGATTTCTGGTGACAGTCCACATAATCAGAAATGTTGAGCAATATAACATAGCAGCAGCTGATTACTGAGCAGGTCCTGGTAGACGCGCAGATTCACTACTATTTGGTGTTAGGAAGTCACACACACAAAAGACTAACTGAATCTAGCCAAAGAAGACATTTCTCAAGGAAAGTTCCAGATCATCCTGTGTGACATTAGCATGGGTCAGAGTTTCAAATCAGTTCTTAATTGTGTTAATGGTCACTGACCCTCAACGTAAAGCAAGATGTCCAATAAACTGATAAACCATATGTTGTTCTAACATGTGTGTAGAACTACAACAGTTAGTTAAAGGATTATTTGATTATCTGAAAGAAAGAATATTAATTGGTAACAACTGCATGAAGTAATTAAAAATTCAAGTTATTTTTCAAGCTAAACACTACAGATGTGATTGTTCCAGCAACCTGGTCAGATTTCCTTGGTGCTACATGGTAGTAAATACAGAGGGATTTTTAGGCTGTTGGTCAGAACAAAAGGGCATTTGATGATGTCACCTTATGCTCTTGGGCACTGAAATGGATGTGTGTGTGTTTTTTTTTTTTTTTTTTTTTTTTTTTTTAACTTTTTCTGATGTTCATGGACAATGTATATTGGCAGATCAATTAATAGTGGAACACTGGTTAGCTGCAGTCATTCTCAGCTACTCGGCTGTCTCGGCCAGTGTCAAAACAGCTGCAGCTGATAACTGACGTGACTTAGGTAAACCAATAAGGACATAGTGATGCTGAAATATTCATTATCTAATTGGCACATGTAAATCAGTTAAATCAAACGTATGTCACTAAACATATACAACAAATATCTACAACAAAACAAACAAGAAACTGCAATATTGATGAAAGGAAAATGAGTCTCCCCTCACATGTCCCACTTCCCCCTCTACACAAATGCTTGTCCATAGAGTATTTGTAGTATTTGCCTTGTTTCTGACTTGGACATTTCTCTGAACATGCAGCTGATGATGCTCAGTGCTTTGATTTAAGATGGATACGGGATTTTCTTGCTTCACGTCTACATTTTTGTTTTTTCAAAAGATTAAAATAATAAATGTTAGTAGACAGGTGAAGACAGTTTTTGATCATTCATGTTGATTAAATATTAAATTAAGCAACTAACTGAATGTGAACACAGCTTTGTAATAAATCAATGTCATGTATTGAAATGAAATACCAGAGAAGCACTCCTGCGGTTCATCAGAAGGAGAGGACAAGAAGTCTTATTACTGAATTCAGAAGAACAGCCTCCAGCTGTCACCTCACCCAGATCTCCTTAACTCTGCCTCTTCATGCATTTTACTCAACTGTTGAAGTTATGTTAATATTGTGGTAACACGTCTGATCCCAGCTCTGCCCCTAGGGGCATTGCTCATCTCTTCCACACATGACAGGAATGGACATGCAAAATGTCCAACCACTGACATGTACACACTAATATGTGAAAAATACAATCAATGAGTCTTTGTTGTTTTTTATAGCTTGTATTCATATTGTATAGGATAGTCGATGGACTGAAATCTGCTGCCACAAAATACTGTACATTGCACTGTTCAAACAGTAATACTCTGAGACTGGAAGAGAAGGGGAGGAGGCTTCCTGATTGGTTCAGATTTTCTGTTGGACACTTGCTCACTCTGAATGTGATCATTTGAATTGTCTATCTGCCTGCTGGTCTGTACTGCCAAACACACTCATGTGGACATCATTTATAACACAATGTGTGTGTTGGGGGACTACTTTATGTTGAAGCCAAAGTTAAGGGGCCAGTCATTTCTGATTCTGTAATGTTTAAAGTCACCCCAAGATTTAAGAATGACCCACTTCAGTGAGTTTCAGCTGCACAGCTCTGGTCCACTGCATGTTAAGGAAGTGGGTTTGTGACCTGAAGGTCACTGCTCTCAGGGAAACTTTCTTGGTTAAGAATAAAAGAAGCATTGAAACTATGCATTAACAAGCTCAGAATATTCCCTGAGGTTTTGGTCTGTCTTGTGTAGAAGTGAACATTTTTGTCATGAAGCACAAGAATTCACGAGAAATCATCTTCATAGGGCGATAAACATTCTGAGGTCTTACCATAGACCACTAAGACCTCTCATCATTAAACCATCACACCACAAGCAGCACATTTGTATATAATGATGTTTAGTTGCACACATTATAGATGCTGACCAATACAGCCTACACAGACTCTGACAACAACCCATGTCACCTCTTATAATCTTAGTGACCAAACATTCCTGCAGAGTGACTCACAGCATGGAGGAAGAAGCAGAATGACCACTGTTGCTGGTCAGGAGTCAGACGGCTGAACCAGGGAGACACAAACTAAACAGTGGTACATTTTAACACTTTGTCTGAATACATAGAAGGAAGAACAATGATTTAGGAATGGTTGCATTATAATATTGGATTTATTAAAGACAGGGGACTGCGTTGTGTTGTCTACTTAGGAGCTGCAGAGCGAGCGGCGTGCTAGTAGAGCAGCAGCACAGTGCTGAGTGTTGGTCGCAAACATTTGGCAGCCTAAAAAAAATGGTCCTGTTTATTTCTTTATTTCAGTAGTAGTATTTTATGGTACTTCAGAAGGAGTACATTTTATTCCTCTGCATTTAATATTTGACAGCTACACTGGGGTTACTGGTTGTTTTGCAGATTCAGATTTTACAAACAAAACATAGTGTCAGTTTATGAATTATGATCATTTATAATCCACCCAACATTGCATAAAATAGTTCAAATGAAGTTCCACCTCCACTAGTTGCACATTAAAATGTTGCTTACACATTAATACGTAATATTGATCCAGTATTACGACATAGAGTATAACATTGTAACACGGACTGCATTTGTAGTTTTATGCTACTCTATTTTACTAAAATGATTTCATTTACTTATGTACAACTTAGACTTCAAAGCCTTTTGGTATAATAGATTTTTGGAGACTCTTTTTCTGACTACTTCTTCCATACTGAACATTTTCAAATTTCTGGAGAACACATGTCTAGCAATCTTACAGTACATATGAAGAAACATTACTACATGTGTGCTGGATTTAGCTAATGAGCATCTGTTGTCCCTGGCCAGGTGTTTCACAAGCTGAGGCAGTGACACAACTTGCATGCAACTTAGAAGACTTTAATACATACTGCAAATGTTGCATTCATGCAAAAACACAAATCATACAAAATTACCCACTGGTGGAACAACAAACCAGAGAATGTGCATATCATTATAGCATAGGTGACGCCAAGTGTATAGACCGATTTAAGTTTGCAAGGTGACAACAGAAAGGAGCAATGAGCACCTAAATGAACAGAATATGGCTACACACAGTCAAGCCACAGTTCACAGTGAGACAATACACTTCTCTCTCTGACCAAAGATTTGAATCCAAAAAGAATGTTTACGAAATGCAATCTCCTACATTTTAAAGCTGACGTCTTGTCCTACCTCAGTGTTCTACATGTGGTCCTGTGGGGTTTGGTTAGAGTCCTGCTGCTCCCATGCGGGTTAACTGTCAGCCTGAGCGGCTCTTATTCTTTGCTGCTCAGCTTCTCTGAGCCCACCTGTTGCTTCCTCCTCAACACGGTGTCAGGAAAAAACTGAGTCACTCCGAGGCTCAGCTCTCCCCCTGCCTCCACTGTTGTATGCACTACTGTTTACAAAGTGCTTTCGTGTCTACTGAGCTCTATTTGTGCGTTACTGCGTAGATTAGACAACATGTGTATGCCCTTCTGTCTGTGTGTGTTGGTATGCGGCTGGTTTGAATGTGTATTAATAGCTCACTGGGGAGGGACAGAGGCTTGCAGAGCAGCTGACTCAACACATTCTAGTTTGGGTGAGTACTCATCACACAGAGCAGTGCTGCTGTGCTCTTCAAAACACTGCACAACTCTCTCTCGAGCCAACAGACAAAAGCGTTTAACAGATCTTACCAGTACTGTGAACATTGAGGCTTACAAATATCAGAGAATTTCAGATTCAATGAGATTCAAGTTATTGCCTCTACAGACACCAACAGTGTATTTTGAGCCTTCAGTGGTTGGTCTTGGTTAACACTGTCAATGGACTGAATGCTGGTCAGGTGGTTTCTTAGAATCAAAAATGTTCAAATGTTGCATGGACTCAATTCAAATTGGAACACCTGACTTTCCATGTGCCACTCCTCAAGCCTGTCTCCACTAGATCCCTAAGCACAGTATTCTATTTCTAATGACTTTGAGATTCCTAGTTTCCTAACAACTTGTTCTCTCCTGTGTAGAACCTTTTGTGTGCCCCCTGCCCTACAGGTAATTCAGTTCACCTGTGCTCCAGTGTTCCATGTTCTCAGCCTTCAGCTCTACCTTGGTCACTCCACACCTTGGTCACGTTCTGCAGCTATCCACCATCAAGCCAGCAGCCCTCAGCCTCCACCCAGAGGAAAATCTTACTGCTGAAAGCTTGCTCTTCTATAGCTTGAGAGACTACATTTTGATTCTTATTTTAGGCTTATTTTAGCTTGGCTTTTGTCTGATGTGTTTCTCATATTTTTATCCTAAAATTCACTCGATGCTACAGGTGAGAGAGGAGGAGAACAATTAGAAACAGGAGTCATACTTAAGATTTAAAGGAGATAATTCCTGACTTCGACTAATGGCTCCATTTATTCTCAGTTGAGCTACATGTGAGCTACTGTATATATGAGCTTTATTTTATACAAATACACTAGAACCACTGTACTGAATTATACTGAGAACATTTCACACAAGCTATATAATTCACACCTCATTTCTTTTCTTCAGTTTGTGAACACTCAGCTGCTCAGATGATCCTACATTCACCATCAGTTAATCACTAGCTTGACAACTAACAAACTTAAAACTAAACTATGATATGGTTTCATATCAGTGCTTAAATAAAAATACCGATAAGCCTGCATCATTCACTCTCTATGATGAAATGTACAACCTGTGATGCATTATCCCTTACCCCATATATTTGAAAATAGGTTGGAGTCAAACCTGTTTGACAGGTTAGTAGCAGTCAGTAATTAGAGACACACAGACGCCAGAAACACCTCCATATGCACACACCACCATACGAATAGCAAAATGGAATCATTAACCAGTATTAATCACTTATGTTGTGGTTGATGTTTAAGCAATGGCAGACTGGCAACAAAAAGCAAAAGAATTTACGTAAAGCCGTGTCAATTAGATACATTTAATTATCACAAATAATAATCTGAAAGAATAAACCATAATCTCTTCATCTGTAATGTTTGGGTTTAGCTAATATTTAAAACGATTAAACTAAATTTCTGTATGTGCTGGGCTGGTTATCGTCTTATAGACAATAATGCAAAAAAGAACTGATGAGCAGTCTAGAGGAAAATGATCACATTTACATGTTTATTTCAACCATTTAAAGTCGAAGGTGACAATCACTTTTTAAAATACATTATCGGTTCTCCAAATGTTTGTGCATCTTAAACCTCTGAAATGGTAACACCACTGTACCCGTCATCACCTGCAGAAATAACAATGTTATCACTTTACAGCATCAGCCAGCAAAGCTTTTGTTTTCGTTTAGTACCTTCTTTGCAATGCTTGCTGCACATTTTCTCTTCTTATCCATATTGTATCAATGTTTATTTCTAACTGCACAAGCACTAAATAACATGTCTACAGTTCTGGAGGCAAAGGCTACAAAGTACATAAAGTACAAGCCGTTTCACTGCAGCTAAAATGACCTATTGAATATCTGCATATAGGCTATCTAATGCCCATAAAAATGACCAAACTCAATGGCCAGTCTGCACCTATATGTGTGGATGAAACAGATGAAACAGTGAAAGCAACAACATGAAGCCAAAATCAAGATGTTGGTAACAAAAAGACGGCAGGAAGGCTGCGGCCTATTAACTAGCAGGACACTCTGTCAGACCTGCAGACCTCTGTTACAGCCAAGAGTTCACTGTTCTATACTGTAATATGAAAATGTGCAACCAAAACTGAATGGGTTCCTCCTCTGTCCATGCTAAACCTGTTCACCGAGTTTCATTCAAATCAGGCGAACAGTCAGACAGACAGTAATGAAAACATAGCCTCCTTGGTGGACGTAAAGATAAGGACAGAAAAGAGTGAATAAGTTCCTCAGTCTGTTCATAGGCACATGGAGCTCAACATATCACACCAGTGCATAAAACAGAACCTTGTCATGCAATCTAGCAAGACTTTGTATTTACTTTTTCTTAGCCCTAACCATTTAACAGACATTAAATCATGACTGGGTCACTTGCAGGCTGTTTACAACACAAACAACCAGCAGCTGACTCTACTTTGTCACGGATTTTCTTGGACGTTGTGACATCTCAGGATCATGAACAGAACCAAGCAGAACTAGGGATCGATTAATGTGGATTATTTCAGGGCCGATATCACTATCAATTACTGGTAAACAAGAAAGGCAGATAACTGATATTTGGAACCGATATGCAATAAATGGTACATATGAACAGCATGTGAGGGCAAGAAACGTATCATTCTTATCTACGTTACTTCATCAACAATGATTACTAAAACTGCATATCTACAATAGAAAAAAGAGTGATGATGCAAAATGCCAAATATCAGCCTTCATAATTGGTCTGGCCAATGATCAGTCAAACCCTACTCAGAGCACTTAGATTCCACTCTATGACAGAGACTATGTAGCCTACAGCTTTCTACAAACAGTGGCCAATGTATTTGTATATTTTGGGCAGTGGTGGTCTAGTGGTTTGTGAAGCAAACTTGTAACTGGGGCTCACCGGTTTGAGTCCCCGGACTGGCAAGAGGTTGAGGTAGGAAAGTGAGAGCGACCGCTTGTCCCAGTCACCACCACTGTGGGCCCTTGAGCAAGGCCCTTAACCCCTGACTGCTCCCCGGGCGCTGCACCACGGCAGCCCACTGCTCCTAGTATGTATAGTTAAGGTTAGAATAGGATGAATGCAGAGAAGGAAGGAACCCAAGGGGATCAGTAAAGATTAGATTATTATTGTTGTTGTTGTTGTTATGTATGTTTTTCATTGTAACTCCATGGTGCTCCAGACCAAGGTAGGCGCATTCAGTTGACCTATTCATGTATTTTAAGCCAGAATATGTTGGGTATGGTTGGGTTGGATTCTGCTGGTTTTAATTTCAGGATCAGAATCAGAAGGTTTTATTGCACACACAAACAAGGAATTTGACTAGGTGTTTTTTAATGCAGTGAAACAGTGACATGTAGTTAAAAAGTGTTGCCAGTTGTAGTAAAACTAAATAAAAAATAAAAATGAAAATAAATTAAAATTTGGGTCTGGTTCCTGACCTGTAAAATAATTACAATGTGTAAGCTCCAATGGTAAAAACAACAACAACAACAACAACAAAAAAACAAAAAAAAAACATCAATCCCTCATGAAACATGCATGTTTACTAATTGCTTTATTAGCAAAGACCAATATTGAAAACACCAAAGTAATGTTAATAGCTTCTTATCCCAGTGCTAACTCTGAGAGCTTCCGGGTCGCTGCTCATGCATATCAGTGTTTCAATAGGTACTAAGTCTGTGAGAGTTCTAAGTTGTCTCTTAGCTAGACGCTAGCCATCTGTGTCCAGCTGCCTTTTTTCTCTTTTTTCCTAATTTTGTAATTTCAACTTAGTTTTTTTTTCAGGGCTGACAGAGAACTTACATCGACTGCAACATGGACAATCGGGGATGTTCCTGGGCTCTGTTTATTCTGCTTATTTGGCTTTCTGTGGAGTTTATCTCGGTGAACTACAGCGAACTCAATGATCCCGACGTAACAAAATGTGGTTAAAGGACAGTGACGACATGTTGCACGAGACACCGAGCGCACCAAAAAACAACATGCCGGCAGCATGTGTCTGTAAACAAACAGGGCTCAACGGTCGTCGTCGGAGAGGAGCTCTGCAACACTGACATCGAACTTCTGGCTGTCTCCCTCCGCCCCTTCTATCTTCCCAAAGAATTCCTTCAGCTCTTTTTCACCTTGGTTTACATTCATCCCAAAGCAAACGCTACAGCTGCCACTGAGCACATAAAGAACACTGTCTCCAGACTCTCCCAAAGTCTTGCTGGGTAACTTCCACCACTGCTTAGCTGACAAGTCACTGAAAGGATTTCAACAATATATCACCTGCACCACCTGCCAGGGAAAACTCTGGATAAATGTTAAGGATCTGTTCCAGATGCATATAAGTCTATCGCTCTTCCCCCTCTGGGCTCTGCTGACCACCACGCCATCCTGCTGGCACCAGCCTACACCTCGGTAAAAAGGAGACAAAGAAAGTTGTCACCAAGCGGTGGGCAAATGACAGCACTGCTACTCTGCAGGGATGCTTCGAATCCACAGACTGGGACAACGTCCTGGCATCCTCCAGAAACATCAGCGAGTAAGTGGACACAGTGTCCTCATACATCTCCTTCTCTGTGGGCAATATCATTCCCACTAAAAAGATAGCAATCTACCCTAACAACAAACCCTGGATGACCAAAGAACTCGAGATGGGAATTCTCTACAAAGATAAAAGAATATTCTACACTGGCACTGAATATGAAAAAAGGAGTTTAACAGGAAAGTAAAACGTGCCATAATAAATGCCAGGCTGAAGGATAGGAGCAAAGTGGAGGAAGAATTCACTCAAGGGAGTCTCTGCTCAGCTTGGCATGGGATTAAAAACATGGCTGCTGTGAACACTGCTGCCACCATCCACAGGACCATCCAGGTAGCAGGTAGCAGCCCAGCATCCCTCCCTAACGACCTCAACTCCTTCTTTTCCAGATTTGAGTTAGCATAGTTCCCCAGCTATGGAAACATTCCTAAATGGTCCCCATCCTGAAGAAGAGCCCTGCTAAGGTTTTGAACTGCCTGTGGCTCTCACCTCTCTTGTGATGAAAGCTATGGAGAGGGTCATAAAGAAGCACATCATCACAGTGACTAACCCACTGATGGACCCTCTCCAGTTCACATATCGTGCAACCAGGGGGGGTAGATGATGCAAAAATATACATCATGGACACTGTACACAAGCATCTGGAACAACCCAACACCACAGCCAGACTTCTCCTCTGCATTCAACACTCTACAGCCACATATCCTGGTGGAGAAACTCCACTAGCTTCCACCTGGAGGACCAGCTAATCCTGTGGATCATACTTCTCCCTAACTAACAGGTCACAGAAAGTGCTGGTCAATAACACCTTCTCTGACGTCTCCTTCACCTGTACCGGCTCCCCTCAGGGCTGTGTCCTATCACCTCTGCTCATCATCCTCTATACTGATGACTCCAGGTCCACCCACCCAGACTGTCATCTGTTTAAGTACGCTGATGACACTGTTCTCCTGTCCCTGCTCTCAGGCCCATCACACCACCACAGCTCAGCACTCCATGTGATAAGTCCTGTGAGTCAAGAAATACATGATTTGAATCAAGTAGTTAAAATGGGACAAACGGGTGTAACAGTCAGAATCTTCCAGCTGTTGTTTCAGAAAAAACAGTATTAATTATGAAAACCTGAGATGGTGCTTGGCTCATTTTCAGGCATCTCCCCTTTCATCCACCCTGTGCTTCAGCTGCAGCTACTGTATGTCCACATGTACTTGGTCAGCTTCACCTGTAGGGGAAGCCAAGACACCACAGACGGCTTCATTCTGTCCAATCAGCAGAAACAACATCCCATCTTTCAGAAATTAGACATATTTGTTAATTTACATGCTAAATGTGAACTTTAATGTTGGACACATGTTAATTTATTGTTCTATGCCTCTATAAGCAGAGCTAATTACTTAGATCCTAATTTCAGCATCTGTATGAGACAATAATTCAAGGGCAAGTAAGCAGGACACATTACTTTCAAACAAACCTTGACCTTTGTGTTACATAAGCCATAAATGTCAAGTAGTTTATGTATGTGGTGAGAAATGAGAACCCCTCATTGGTGGTCCACAGCAGACACATGCTGTTTAACTGTCTAGCCAACTGTTAACGTACGTGTGAAACAACTTTGTGGTCTAGTTTGACCTTCATAAATCAAACTGCTTTTAAGTTTATAAAAGCTGTTGGCAGTTTTTCATCAACTGTCTCCCCAAATCCAACTTTTCAAAACAACTTTAAACATGTCATTTCAAATACAATTTTAAATGGTATTGGATTAAGAGAAAATGAACTGGGTTTCTAGTCAAATGTAGGAAAGTCACAGTTTCCCCATCACTCAACACAATTTGAATGTTTTCCTCTAGCTGTTGTCTCTCTAGTGGAACAGAAGCATCAGTGGACGTTCAAGTCACATGCCCCCTATACGTCATCATTTACTCTCTAGATTAGATTAGATCTAGTTTAGATTGTGCTTTGCACATGGCACATTGTACCATTGTCACAATTTTCATTTATGAGATGAGACCAAAAACTCAGAAAAATCAGGATCAACAGGCCCGGGGTGAACCTTTACATCAAGATCATCACTGGTGATGAGAGTTGGATCAATGGCTATGCAGTGTCCAAGAAGGAGCATGTCAGGTCAGACGCTCACCAGGGGCATTTTCGTTCCTCAGCATTCACTGATTGTGCACCACCAATTTATTCTCCAGGATCAGACTCAAGGCAGAGTTCTACTGTAACATTCTGAAGCATCTAAGGGAGGGGGCTTGTAATCAGGGTCATCTTATTCGAGCCAATACGGTAGATCATTGACCTAGTCTGTGCTCGCTACCTGCGGTGAACCACAGCTGCGTTTGGGGTAAAAGAAGAAAAAAAAACATTCCAGCCACCGGCATGGAACAGACCGGCCATTTGGGAAACCTCCAGAACCTCCTTATGGCCAGCCCGCCCCTGGCTGGAGCACTAGGAGCAGTCTATCACTGCATGAGGGTAAATTTAAATCAGGTACAGTCTTTGCTTTTTTGAGTCTCAAGCTAGAATCTTTTTCATTGCACCTCAGTTAATTATACCAACTTATCCACCAGAGCAGAGTGTAAAAAGTTTTTGGCATGTTTGGAGATTTTTTTGAATTAGATGGATGTCTAAAAAACTATTTGTTGGATTCATTTGGAACAATAGAAATAACAATAGAAAAGCAAGGCTACATAAGTGATATTTGCCATTTGATCATGGAGGGTTAAAGTGTCCAAACTTATTGTTGTATTACTGGACTGCACAGCTGAGGTCCATCATGTTTTACTTCTCACCAAAGGATACTCCTTACTGGACAGAAATGGAAGCTCTGAGTCTAAGACTCACTTTTCCCATGTACCTGTACTCTGGCACAGTGAAAGATCTAAAAAGACAGACCAGCAACCCAGTAGTTAAACATATCCTTATCACAATGCAGCCCAATACAGGGGAATTTATTTTATACACCAGGAAGAGCTGATGCTACAGTTTAAATCTGGGCTTCTAAAGGACTTGAAAAGATCCAAGATTTGTATCTATCAAATTCTGATATTATGATGTCCTTTGAACAACTGAAGCATGAGTTCAATCTGAACAGAAAACACTTTTTAAAATAAAATTCCTACAACTTAGAAGCTTTGTAAAAGCAAATCAAGACTATATGGGGGTTCCATCCATTACACAATGGATGGAACAGACTACGCTATATTGGCAAAAGTATTAGCCCCTCTGCCTTTACACCCACATGAACTTTAATGACATCCCATTCTTAATCCTTAGGGTTTAATATGGAGGTGGTCCACCCTTTGCAGTTATAACAGCCTCAACTCTTCTGGGAAGGCTTTCCACAAGGTTTAGGAGTGTTGATGGGAATCTTTGACCATTCTTCCAGAAGCACATTTGTGAGGTCAGACACTGATGTTGGACCAGAAGGCCTGGATCTCAGTCTCCACTCTAATTCATCCCAAAGGTGTTCTACTGGGTTGAGGTCAGGACTCTGTGCAGGACAGTCATGTTCCTCCACACCAAACTGGCTCATCCATGTCTTTATTGACCTGCTTTGTGCTCTGGTGGCAGTCATGTTGGAACAGGAAGGGGCCATCCCCAAACTGTTCCCACAAAGTTTGGAGCATGAAATTGTCCAGAATGAGTGACCCAGTCTGCATGCCTAGGTGCTTGATTTTATACACCCGTGGCAGTGATTGGAACACCTGAGTTCAATTATTTGTAGGGGTGTTCTAATACTTTTGGCAATATAGTGTATATGACAAAAATTGATTGACTTTTCGGCTGAACTGCAGGCTGTGTTTGTACAGAGCAGGTCGGAGGCAAACATGGAAACAAATGAAAAATGTACGTTGTAAAATATCTTTAGTCTGTAGAGTCACCTTTTTTCCAGTTTGGGTAACATCTGTGGACACTTGTAGATGCCAATTCCAGTTTTTTTTCAGTTTTTATAAAATTAATAATCAAAGAAATTCAATTTTTCTTGTTTTTTTAAATGATTTACGACATTATAATTGTGTTATACTGCAAAACAGACATTTTATGTCCTTCTAGCCATGGTTGTGCCGTTTCAGTAGAGGTGCAGTAGAAAAATGAGCCCACAGTGAGTATAAATGTGACGGGGTTCAGAGGGTTAAAAAAAAAAGAATTAAGCTTGCTTCTTTTCCTGCTTTGTTTAATTTCCTCTCTTCCATTCTTCACGTTTAAGTAACATTGAACACAGGACTTTTTCTTGGACAGTATTTTTACTGTGTGTTATAAATAGTTCTACTTAAGAACGCAGAATACTTTTTCTATCATTGCCAACACCAACATTCAGTTAGAGAAAGAGCAGAGTTTGCATGCAGCCCTGCAAATCACTAAATCCCCCCCCTTGCTCTGAGTGATCTTAAACTAAAACAGAATTTCTGAAGGACAGTTCACATGACGCGCTGACCCATTGCTAAACAATCAGCTGGCTAATGGTTACTTTTAATCAGTAACACATGCTCGTCACGTTAAAGAGTATTCCCGGGGCAACCCTTCGTTATAATTCACTAAGAAAAACTTACCTGGAACAATATTGGGATAAAAAAAACCTACAAAACTTCCTTTATCTGCAACTGTTTCCCTTTTGTCTCCATTCCTCTCGTTCAGTTCACTATTTCCAGAACAGACCCTACTTATTTGAACAATAATAAGAGATAAGCTGTTGTGTCATTGGTTAGGATGTTTCACCTTCCAATAATGACTTAATTTTGTACAAGCTGGCTACATTAACAAGGTCAGCAACTGAGTCATGAGTGTGGGAAAGATTTGTTTTGGGGGAAAAAAAATCTGTGAATGTCCGATGTAATTCGACAGAACTAAAGACAAAAACAACAGGCTGTTACCTCACAGGTGTTCTCGGACTTCCTGGGAACTTCCGCGGTGAGCGGACCTTTGGCTCGAAAGAGAACTTCTCCTTGACGTTTTCAAGCACAGATGGCGCTACATATGTGAAACCCTGGGGAAGGGGTGTGGGGG
>OMNN01024325.1:17775-34042 GCA_900302755.1 Chromis chromis
GAGAGGATCTGAGTCCACCTCTTCAAAGACCACTTTCCAAAAACAACCCACAGCTGATGATGAGCAATGAAACACTGAGTAAACCATATCATGCAATGTGGTGGAACAGTGAGTGAAGCTTCCAGGAAAGCCAGCAGGACTGAACCAGATGGGACGCATTAACTGATTCTCGTAAGACCCACTTGTTGAAAAGGAAATAAAAGACATTATGTCCAGAGCTTCAGAGCCTCTGTTTGTAAGAAGACAACACAGAAACAGTGAAGGACGAGAATAAAAGCAGTGTTCTATTAAAAACATCACCATGAGGACCATCAATGCTGCACTAAACCTTGAGATTATTACCTGTAAACAGCATCTGACAACAAATGATGACTGACAAAACATATATTCAAAGAAAATGCTTGGCTCTGGCTCCATGCTGTGAGTTATCTTCCACATCATATACATATTCTACTTGGCTGCATGTTGTGGTGCAGTTTCAAGATGATCAAACAAAAATATCAACATGCTTTCCCAGAACATAAATAATATTCACAAAGTGGCCACATTGTAAGCAAAGATGATCCATTTTACTCATATGTTGAGTCATATGTTGCATCTGAGAGCCTCCATGGTTTATCAGGGATTATTTCTTATATAACTTGTTATGAAAGTCTGTGGAAACGGTACACCAGAAACTGGGAGCATAAAGCTGCAGGATCCATTTCTTGCCGGGGCAGTGTGGCACTAGTTACTCACCAGGAAGACTTGGTTGGCACTTTCGCTGAGCGTGGAGTCGTCGGGACTGTCCACTGGAGTCTGGCTGGTGAACTTGGAGTCGAACTGGCTGACATCATCAGCAGATTGCTGCCAAAAGAAGCAGATCAGTTAATCTTCTAGCAGGGGACAGGTCACAGAGGACGTTTCTGTGGAAAAGACACACTCACCAGAAATGGTTTAAATGGAGGCTCTACTTTGCGAGCAAGGAGGTCATCCCAGTTTATATGCCGGAAGAATGGATGGGCCTGGGAAAGCATCAAGGTTTGTATATGTCATGAGCTCTGAACTTTCTCTGTGATTGTACTGTAGGTCCAAAAATAGCACCAATACTTGTGACTGTGATATATTTACCTGGACCTCAGCAGCATCTCCTGGTCCAGCCCCGAGTCGCAACGAGGCATTTCGTTTCAGCAGCTGCAAAACAAAGTTTGGTTACTATTTTTCGGTCTTTCTATATGTTCTAGTGGAGACAACACAGCCAGCGAAGCATGAGGCGGAAAGCAAGTCTTTAGCAGCTCACCTTTTTCAGGAGGTCCCTGGCTTCTTGTGTGAGGTAAGGAGGAAGGCTGAGTTTGCATTTCAAGATTTTGTCAATGGTCTTCTTTCGGTTTTCACCAGTGAATGGAGGCTAAGAAAGAGGAGCAGGTCAGAAACGGCAGCTCAGCTACATGTAATGAGTCCTACAACGCTGTCAGTGCTTGTATTAGTAGTGGTGCTGTGGGATTGATTGGTGTGTACTTACTGCTCCTGTCAGCATGTCGTACATGAGAGCTCCCAGACTCCACCAGTCCACGGCCCGATTATGTCCACTCCTCATTAGAATCTCTGGAGCCCTGAAGAAGCACAGAGGAGGACGAGGTGATGCAGCAGAAACACTAAACTGTGTATGACGTAGGAAATATGTCTGAATGTACAGACGTCTGTACAACTACAATTCATCTGCGTGATGATGGCGTTCCATACATGTATTCAATGGTGCCACAGAAGGTGTGGGTGACCGTCCCGTCGTGGATGGACTCTTTGCAAAGGCCAAAGTCTGTCAGCTTCACATGTCCTAGACGGTAAATGTAGAGACAAGTCAGACTCCAAACAAGCAACAGATTAACCCGCAGAAGAAAATTCACTCCGACAACAAAAGGTTAAGTGTATGAAGGACATGTTTGTAGGTGCGACTTCTTCTGATCAGCGTTTGTAAGAGGTGCTTCAGGTTTCTGTACCGTTGTTGTTGAGCATGATGTTCTCCGGCTTTAAGTCTCTGTAGATGATGCCTTTCTGGTGCAGATGACCCAACGCCATCGAGATCTCAGCCAGGTAGAAACTGCCAACAGAAACAAATAAATAAATCATGCAGGTCCCACATCGAGTAAAACTTAATGACATTTATACGACATATTTTTCCTTATTACAGATCACTGGTTATGTGTATTTATATACGACTTTCACCCACATAATATTTACACCCCAGTGCTCAGTTATCTACAGTCGAGGTGTTGTTCCCGATGTCATGACGGTTTTTCCAGGAATATTACACACCCTTATTTGTTCAGCAGCTTGGTTCATGTAATCACCAATTACATCTACAGGTTGTGTTTATAAAACAGAGGAACATGTACTCAAAGCGTTCGTCACTGAGAATTGGTGTCACATATCTGTCTGTTTTCACACAACTCAAGTCTTCTAACTTTCAAAATCCTTGTATGAGAATTTCCTTGCTGAATATCTTTCTCCTTACGATGCAGTTTGGCACCTGAAGGCTAAAAATATATCATGAATATATCAAATCAAAGTTTAATCATCAGAGAATGAGATGCAGGTTACTTTTTAAAGTAACTAGAAGGGCATTCAGAAAGCACAGTCCCCTGCCAATGTCCTATCTCACAATTTTGAAGCAACTGATCTGAATCTACAACAAAAAATTGATTGGCCATGCTTCACCTCTCTACCAAGTTTAATTAAATTTGGTCTGGTATTTATTTTGCGTAATCCTGGTTAAAGACAAACAAAAGGCACTGAAAACATTCATCCAGCTAATAGGGCAAACAATGCAACTAGCAAATCGCAAATCAGGGCAGTGGTGGCCTAGCGGTTTGTGAAGCGAACTTGTAACCGGTGGGTCGCCGGTTCGAGCCCCCGGACTGGCAAGAGGTTAAGTTGGGAAAAGGAGAGCGACCGCTTGTCCCAGTCACCACCACTGTGGGCCCTTGAGCAAGGCCCTTAACCCCTGACTGCTCCCCGGGTGCTGCACCGTGGCAGCCCACTGCTCCTAGTATGTATAGTTAAGGTTAACTTTGAATAGGATGGGTCAAATGCAGAGAAGGGATTTCCCCAAGGGGATCAATAAAGGTTAGATTATTATTATTATTATTATTATTATTATTATTATTATTATTATTATTATTATTATTATTATTATTATTATTATTATTATTAATTATATTGACCATGGTTCAATGTTGAAAAGCAATAAAAGGGGAAAACTGACACTGTATTGTATCTAATGACCCCGCTTTCATTATTGTAGGGTGTTTAAGCCGTCACTGTTCTAATCACAGTGAAGTTGAAAAGTATTTTTATCATCAAACTTAATTCTAGATTTCGAGGCATTTATCAAGACATGTCTTTATGTTTTACCACAAGAGGGCAGTGCTCTCCTGCTGTAACTTCTCAGTGAGGACAGCGGCACCGACTTGATTCATGTGCATGGAAATTAATTTTGCAACAGTAGAATTTGGTCCATTATGCAATTTTACAGAAATAACATTTTATTTATTAAATTTCACACACATGTCCTTAGTGTAGAATTCCAGTACCACAGTTTCATCTCACATCAAGTATCACTTTATTTCTTTCTCGTTTTAATTAGTAACTGTAAATAATCTTTTTTTCCCCACAGATTTTACAGATTCACATGCAGGTCATGTAATTTAAGTTACGTAGGTGTTTTTATTTCTCACTTCTATCACTAAAATCAGTGTTTTCTCCCACCAGCAGCTGCCTGTGGCGGATTCATCACTTACTTGAACGGCTCCCTCACCACCCCCGGCTGGCCCAAAGAATATCCACCCAACAAGAACTGCGTGTGGCAGCTTGTGGCTCCAATTCAGTATCGCATCACACTGGTGTTTGACGTGTTCGAAACTGAGGGGAATGATGTAGGTTTTAATGCATATACATGGGTAAAATCACTGTATGTCTGAAGAGTTTTTTATCAGTTTCTTTGCTAAAATCATCATGTTTTCTGTACGTTTCCCATCAGGTGTGTAAGTATGATTATGTGGAGGTTCGCAGTGGGTTGAGTTCAGACTCAAAGCTTCATGGGAAGTTCTGTGGAGCAGAGAAACCTGAGGTCATCACCTCCCAAGAGAACAACATGAGGATAGAGTTCAAGTCTGACAACACTGTCTCCAAGAAGGGATTCAAGGCTCACTTCTTCTCTGGTAAGCGAATGATGTACTTAGGAAATATTGATAAAGGAACTCCTGAGGACGTATGATGTAATGGTGCAGATGTGGCTCAGAGAGCTCTTCTCAACCTTCCCAGCAGAACAATGCAAGCAGCTGTCTTCATTTCCTGCTACTAGAATGAGGGAAGTGTAGTTTGTATGAAGCACAGATTGAATTTCACACAACTTGATAGTTGTACATAGCACGTTAAAGTCCAAACAGTCTTTTCCTTTTATTTAAAAAAAAAAAAATTCTTCATTATTCTTTATCACCATTGTTTCTGAGCTAATTGTCCATTCTAGTGTTTGTATTTTTTATTTTTTTTTTATAAATCAGCAGTAGTACCTTAAAAATGTGCTCTTCCTAGTTAGGCCACAAATAAATAGGCTCAAGTTTATTTCTAATCCAGTAAAACTACCACATACTGGCTGTTTTGTAATCTAAAATTGCCCAAAGCCCATTCCTTCATTCGTTTATTTGTCATATTTGTCAATGCACAGTTCTCAAACCACAAATGACTTTAAACAAAATGCAGTTCCATTGCCCTCCACACATTAAAACATTAAAAAAGTTGCATTGTGAAGAACATATAAAATCTCCACAGGAAAATCTCATTTACTCTTATTTTAATATATAAAATTGGCAGGTTACAGTTTTTTTGTTAGTTTTTTCTTCATCTATATTACAACACTGATGTGCATTTGCTGTCTTTTTCAGTCCATTTCAACCTTGTCATCCACACTGAACCTATGCTTTTAAGAATGCATATTATGCTTTTTGGGTTTTTCCCTTTCCTTTAATGTATTACGTAGCCTTTTGTACATTTTAAAGGTCTGTTAACTTACAAAGCCCAAAGTCCAATCCAAAGGGGACTTTTTCCCACAAAAAACACTGCTAAATACCTGCCTACCGTTACTTATTTACATCACCATGTAACACATTTACCTGACACCTTCCAACATCAAACTTCTGCAAGGGCGACATATCTCTGCCTGGACTCATAGATCTGGGGGTAAACAAAGGTACCTCAGTTTCAGAGCAGACTTTGCTTTTCGGAGGGGGCTCTTTAAAGAGACAGAAGCTAAAATGAAGTGTTTTAGACAGAGGTGAAGAAGAGATGCTACAGCAATGTACAGCATGAGAAAAATATATGTTTTTAACATTAAAGCATGTAAATATATTCTAATAGAGCCCAAAAATTTAATTATAAACCTGTAAATGTGCATAATATGGGCTCTTTAAACCCATGTTTCATGCAATACGACAACTGATACAATACAGGTCTGGGCCTAAAATGTTAATGCCATAGGTCTGCAAGTTTTCTGCAGCCTGTTGTGACCTACAGTGTTACTATGTGCAGGGGAATTTGAATTGATATTCTTGAAACATCTCAACAGACATAGACGAGTGCTCCAAAGGTAATGGCGGCTGCCAGCATGAATGTGTGAACACCTTCGGAAGCTACAGCTGTCAGTGCCGCAGCGGCTTCATGCTACATGATAATAGACACGACTGCAAGGAAGGTACAGTATGTCTGCTGCTGTCCTCTCATCAGTGTGATTTTATGAAGTGAATTTAAGAGTCAGACTGCAGATCTTATTTGTTTTAATTGTTTCAAGATCTAAGATTTCTATCTCTGCTGGTACTTTCCACAGGAGAAAATAGTTCCCATGAAAACTGTGTTCTTTTTAATGAATTTTACAAGCTACTCTGCTGTACGTGCAAAGACAAAACAATGGCCTATTACCTGTTTATTAATAACCTCTGTTTGCGTGTGGAAAGCTTTACTTTCACTTTTGCCTGTCTTGCCTTTGATGAATGCCTATTTAAAGAAAAAATACCCCTGAGGAAAGTTGTGCCGAGGAAAAGGAAATGATGTGAGCTTTCAGTGATGCAGCTTTCATTGTTTTCTCCTGATATGCTGTTTTGTTTTTCTTCAGCGGGCTGCGATCACGTTGTGAACAGCGTCTCGGGCACCATCAGCAGCCCCAACTGGCCTGACAAATATCCCAGCAAGAAGGCCTGCACCTGGTTTCTGTCCACGACCCCGGGGCATCGAATCAAACTCGTATGTTGTGACCCAAAATTAAAGCCGTAAAACGCTATTTCTTGCAGCATTCCTAGCTCGTTTAATTTCACTCTGAATGACTTGCAGGTTTTTAATGAGGTCGACATGGAGGCTCATCTGGAGTGCGCTTATGACCATCTGGAGATCTTCGATGGGAAAGACCGTCGTGCACCAAATCTGGGGCGATTTTGTGGCACCAAAAAGCCTTCTCCTGTCGTCTCCAGCGGCAACAAAATGTTCCTGCGTTTTTTCTCTGACAACTCGGTGCAGAAAAGAGGGTTTGAGGCTTCCTACAGAGCAGGTTGGCAAAGAAAGTTGGTAAACTGCTACCAAAAAAAACCTGGAAACAGAGTAAATTTGTGTTGTGGAGAAAAGAATAGAATACCAAAAATGTGACATTTCAAGAATGGGGTTTGCTTTGTGTTGTGTTTATGAAGCTGCATTCTTTCCTCACTTTTACGAGCTCCTCCTTTTGACCCTCTAATTTTGTGGTTGTAAATTCCCAGAATGCGGAGGAAGCCTTAAAGCCGAGGTCAAGACAAAAGATCTGTACTCTCATGCACAGTTTGGAGATAACAACTACCCTGGAGGCTCCGACTGCATGTGGGTGGTCACTGCTGAGAAGGGATACGGAGTCGAGATCATCTTCCAAGTGTTCGAGATCGAGGAGGAGGCCGACTGCGGGTACGATTATGTGGAGCTGTATGACGGCGCTGACGTCAAGTCTCCGAGGCTGGGGCGGTATTGTGGATCTGGGGTAGGTCTTGTGCAGTAAACATTGCTTTAATTCAATTACTCTTGCAGAAAAAAAATACGTTTTTATCTGTATCGTCTTCCCCTCAGGCTCCAGAGGAGGTTTACTCAGCTGGAGACGCCATCGTTTTGAAATTTCACTCGGATGACAGCATCAATAAAAAAGGCTTTCATGTGCGCTACACGAGCACAAAGTTCCAGGACACGTTGCATGCAAGCAAGTGACTCTCTGAATCTTCCCCCCCCGAAACCTAAATGGAGTCTTCACCCCTACTATTTGGTCGGTTACACCCATCTCCAGGCGAGGAGTGAATGCATGGCTCGGTACCGCAAAACACCAACCCACATACTTTACGTTGAAATCTGTGAGACAGAGTGAAGCCGTGCAGACAAATCACATCTTTGCTCCTCATCATTATGTAGCTGTTTAGGTTAAAAAGGACTAGTTCCAGTATCTCCAGTCACGCTGCCTGTAATGAGCTGATCGCATCATAGCACTGAGTTATAAAATGTATATATTGTGATATAGTTTGCCTTGTTTTGTTTTTTTATCATAATATCCACTGTGTCACTTTTTGCTGTCTGAGGTTAAAAGTGTGATCACTTCTAATGAATGTAATGCAGTTTGATGTATTATATCACTTAATAAATGCACATAATAACTGTGGACGACAACTTTAACAGTATCTTGTTGTGTTATTTAACATTTGAAGACAGTCGAATGCTGCTTTTCAGTAAGATGTTAAAGGCTCATAGTGGAGTTTGGTTGTAAACAAAGCTACAAGGATCAGCCACAACATTAAAACCACCCGCCTACTATTGTTTACGTCACACTTATGCCATCAACTGGATCTGTAAATGAGGCTTCTGGGGGTTAGCAGATCCTTTAGGTTCCATGGGTTTGCAGGGTGGGACCTCCATGGATCCTTGTCAATGTGCTCTTGGTCACGTTCCTCAAGCCTTTCTTGTCGGCTGTCATTTTGTGCCGTTGTCATGTTTGGTCTGCAACAGTGTTTAGGTGGGTGGTACAAGTAAAAGTAACATCCACATGAATGTCACGAGCCAAGATTTCCCAGCAGAACGTTGCATTGTAACAACATGATCACTGTCATTCACTGTCAGTGGTTCTAATGTTGTGGCTTATTGGTGTCTGTTTACATGCAGAGATGGTGGATCAACCATCACGTAGGTCCACACTGCACATATTTCCCTCTTCTCTGTGACCAGCAGCTGCTCTTAACACTCGTCTCTATGTGGGTTTGATGTTTACATGTATTTCTGGGGAAACATTCCAGCTTTGTTTATTCAAACTCACAGTGCACATCTTTCAAGGCCTGACATTTTTGAATAGTTTTGAACAAATATTGACTCCACATATTTCACAAGCTTCCTTCCTGCCTCTTTTGGTGCATCGTTACGTTTCCACCAACTGTCAATACATGAAACTTGAGGTTTGAGTGCCGGCTACTTGCTTGCATTTGTGCACATAATACAACCAAAACAGTTGCCCATGTAAAAACATTGCTCTCTACTGCTACTAGTGGTTAGAAAAAAACTACAAGAAAGCACATTTTGGGAAGTAATTGTGAAGACATTCTTTTACTAAAATGTTAATTGTATAATTCTGTGTGATACTGGGGGTCACTTAGCATGCATTAAGTTTTAGATCAGCTTGATTTAACATTGACCTTGATTCATCTCTTACAGCAAGAACAAAGAAAATATTCAATGCATGCATATAAAAGAGGCGATTAAACCTGTGTGTTATTACCTTTCTGCCAGTAGCTATGATCAAAACGCTTAACATTTTTCCATGGTCCCTGAATGCACCACTTCATTAAAATGACTTTTTTCAGCATATAAAACATAATATAAAGATATTTTATTGAATGTATTATTGGATCATGCACAAGAAGGATTATTAAAACAGCAAATTACATTAGTCTCAGTCGGGTAACCAGACAATTTCACATTCTTCACTGAAGCACAGCTTCTCTGACATGAAATATGTGGCAGTAGATCCAGTCTACAAACCCAACAATGTGCTTTAGGAAATGCTACTGAACATACATGTGTCCCTATCGGATAGATGAATCTAATATTCAATGCATAATACACAATTATATCTGTACAATAGAGAGTATAAATGCTCTTTGGTCACGTTTTATTTCATGCTTGTTTGGTAAGTTTTGGTAACTTTTTAACCCTGTGTTCCCTTTTTTCACAGCTTTTAAATCTTTGGTAAGAAAACTTTGAGAGGCTCATTTTCATGCACTTTATCCAGGAAGCCCAGGTTGAAATAAGGGTACAGCGTCTCGGTGAAGGTCTCCCTGAAGGTGTAGAGGTGTGTCATGCTCTCTGCGTTGTAGAAGGACACCAGGCCCCTCTTGTAGTCCAGGTACACACCAATCCTGGCCAGCGGCTCCTCCAGAGACAGGACGGTCGGAGGGGATGTTCCAGCCATGTACTGAATCCCATAAGACAGGGAGAGAGTCCAGAAGCCGTTAGCTGGAAGGGCTTTGATGACTCCTTTTCTGGGCACTGACTCCCGGGCCACCCCCACAGTCCAGACGGTGCTGCTGTAGACTTCAATCTCCCAGTAGTGGCGACCATGGGTGAAGCCTTGGCTCCCAAGCAGCGAAAGGGCAGCGTTGAACCTGTAGGGGTTGTCCTCCACGGTGTGATTAAAGGTCTGGTAGCGAACGCAGGTGAGGGAGGAGGTGAGGCTGAGCCAGGGGTTGGCCGTGCTGGAGTTAAAGGTAATGGCTGCTGGAACTAAAAAGAGCAAATGTGTAAGACTAAAGATTTAAAACATGATCATTCTGACTGGATAGATGTGATGTTCAGTGACTCAGGTGCAAAAGAGCCTCATACTCTACCTGGATAAATGCTTCCTCTCATGGATTTCCACACTCTGTACTGCAGGGGCCCTGCAAACCGACCCTCACACAGGCTGGGCGGTGTAAACAAAGGTTTCTCAAACTTCAGCGAAGGCCTGCCAACAAAAGCAAAGTCCATCAGTAAAGAGAGAGAACAAAAACCATCAAGAATAAACAGTCCGACTTCTCCCACACTCACCTCTGGAGCAGCACTTTGATGCTCTGAAGGGAGACGTGGGAATAAACACAGGAAAAGAGACACGGAGATGGGTAATTAGTTTTGTTGTATCTGAAAGAAGAGACAGCTTTTTCCACATTACATCAATGTCTGAGCTCACGCTATCCCACCCTGTGGGATCTCCCTGTGGCTGGGGGAAAGTCCCGCCGGCCGAGGCCAGAGTGTGGCCTCGTGCCTGAGCTAAACTCCTTATTCTCCAGATCAGTGAGTGAGATCACTGGCCTACATCCTGTCTGAGCTCACTGAGAGGAAAAGTCTTTTGTTAGCAGAAAATTAGCGACATTATTACCGACATGTCAATCTTTACTCTTGACCTACATGCATGCTGACATGATCAACATGTTTCTGGCCTCTGAGAACTGTGTGCAAACCGAACAGGAAAGCCAGAGTAGTCACACCCTGCTCAGTTAAACCCTGAATGTGGATTTTGGAGCCTGTTTAACATGTTGGCACAGAAATACACGTCTGCTACATGAGAGAGTGAAAAAAAAACGAATTTTCATCCAGGATTTTGCCTTTTGCTTTGGAAACAAATAGGTTTGAAATGAGGAGCTCAGCATTTCTCGGCTTAATCATCCATAGAGCTGACTCATCAGGCTGCTAATACCTTCCAGATGAACTGTATCATATCGAAGTTCGTATAAGCTGAACTCACTCTGAGCAGAGTGAACGGATCCTGCTCCTTCAGTTTGTCCTCGATCTCGTGGACGGCCCTCTGCAGACGGGAGATCTCCACACACAGCAGGGCCTTGTGCTCATCCAGACGAATCAGCTCCCGCCGCTCCTCCGTCTTCAGCTTCACCTGTAGCAGCTTCTCCTCCTGGTACAGGAACTGGTGCAGGTCGCTGAACTGGGCCTCGATGCGCTGCTTCAGGTCAGCAGTGTGCTCCTGAGTGGGCGGGAGATGACGGAAGTTATCACTTGGAGCAACCATCTTTACATTTCACAAGCATGATAGTGTCACGCCTTCTGCTCAATCTTTATTGTCCATTGAATGTGTCAGACTGGACATTTATAGTGGTGCAAATGTTAGTTTGGTGTCTCACCTTCAGCTTTTTCACCTCATCTTCAGCTTCCCTGTCGTACTGCAGAGCTGTGTTGAGCTCAGCTTTCAAGGAATCCATTGAGCTGTTCAGAGACGCCTATCAGGACAAAAACACATCATCACTGCACTTCTAATGCAATGTTACACCTACTTGTATTAGTTATTGTTGTGCAAAAAACAATAGATAGACACAGACAAAAATCTTAAACATGAAAAACATAGATATGGTTAATTTATATATAGGAACGGGGATGCAGAGCAGTAATTATCAACTCAAAAATGTTCCTTTTTTTGAAATTCAATCAAAGTCAAAGCTTAGAGAAGAAAAAAATGTTTTCTGTACTATCATAAGCAGTGTTCTTGTGCACAATTTGGAGACGATGTGGCAAAATCAAGTTGCAACCATGTACACTGTGAAATGATGCACTAAGTAAAATATAGATACCTGATTCCTGAGATGCAGCTTATTGTTGGGTTGAGTATTTTTTTATTACTTTGACATCCTGCAGAGCCTTTCACGTCAAGCTTAACTTACCCTGTACTTCTGCTCAGCCTCCTGGACACACACCATGGTGTGATTTCGGTGCTCCTGCGACAGACCACACACCAGACACACCAGCTCCTGGTCCTCCTCACAGTACAGCTTCAGCTCCTCCCTGTGTCGGTTGCAGCGAGGCACCGGTGCAGGAACCCTCTCCGTCACCCCAACATCTGGCAGGCATGCCGCCGGCCCGCTCTCCTCCAGACCCTGACAGTAGCTCTCCACTATGTTGGCAACAATTCGGTTGGGCCTGTAGCTCTGTCCGGGGTAAACCTTCCTGCACTGGGGGCAGGAGCCGGTGCCCCCCTGTACGGGGCCCCGGGGCCCTGCCCAGTAGCCCTCGATGCAGCCCTGGCAGAAGGTGTGATCGCAGGGCAACGACACGGGCTGCTTGAAGAGATCCAGGCAGATGGAGCAGGTCAGATCTCTGCTGATTCTGTGAGCAGAGCTCTTGGCTACTTGTCCTGCTGTGGGAGGCTGCCGCAGCTTTTCCATCGCTGTCTGCACAGCGAAGTCTCCTTCTTTAGGTTTCCAACTTTTCTTCTCTGGCTTTATCCCCTGGTTGAGTTTTTCCAGGTTCTGCAGATAAACTGACTGGATTTTCTTCACTTCTTTCTGATTCTTGCTCATTCCTTTGCCTTTGTTGTTCTCCTTTGTTCTGGCTGTACAGCTGGACCTCTGTGTCCTTCCTCTCCTGCAGAGTGTGGCCGCTGTCTTTGGCCTCCAGTCTTCCTGTTGACTGTGGGGGAATGAAGTGGGTGGTGCAGAAGGAGCCTCAGCCTCCATCCACATCAGATAGTGAGGGGATCTCAGTGCCCCCCTTTTTCCCTTCAGACTGACGTCACATAGTCAGGAAACCGAGGCGGACCGAGGATATTCTTTTCTCGGCATGTTTGTTCAGTGAAGTCTGAAAGTCCTGCTACTCTAAACTCTTAATCTGCTGCAGAGTAGCTACAGAAAAATGTAAATCCATTTTATGTGACTGTGTGTGTGTGTTTAAGGCAGAGGGAGCAGCAAGAAAATCTCCAAGTGGTAACACATAAAAGATTTCCTGCTTCTTTTTATGGCACGGCTCTCTCTGCTCAGTGAGTAATCATAGTCGCTGAAGGGTAAACAAGATCATTAAGAGATTTACACGAAGAAAAACGACGCTCTGAGGCCAGAAAAGCTCCAAGTAAAAGTGCTGCAAGCATCCTTTATGCTCCCTGTTGCCTGTGAGGTTATTAAAACAGATCCAGTTTGTTCCCTCAGGACTTTAACATCTGTTCACTGCAGCTCATTTCTCCTCAGTAAATAATGTGTGTTTTGTAACATGATAAAAAAAAAAAAAAAAAGAACTCAGCAGCAACATATGAACAGATTGGATGTTGCAGGATGTTACATCAGGCTAATCACACACTAAACTAAACACAGACACCCTGTGATTATTCACTGGAACATAATCACAGGTCGGGGGAGTAAAACCACAGCTGGATTATGTTAATTTGAAAATTGAGTGAGAGAGCACTTTTATTATCCTCTCTGGTATTTTTGGAGTCTATCACGATGGTCTGAGCTTGTTGAGGAGACGCTGAAGAAACATACATGTACTTTTACCCTGTGAATGTTTCAAATGACAGTCTGCCATCTTGCAAAACAGCAACTCTGTTACGGGTTAAGTAGAAATACTGTCTGTGCTTGATACATACAGTGCTTTTTCTGTTACATCTGTTATTAATCACACTGGAAACACTTATTTCAAGTCTGCTCCTATCAGTGTTGTACTTGAAAGGCAAAAGATCTGCTCTCTATAGTATGTTGAGAACAATAGTGACATCTGGTGTCCAAACTAAAGATTAAACAAGGAGGAATAATCAATAATTATACAGTAACATTGAGAGAAGTTTTGCTAAACATGATTGAAACTTGTGCTCATAATACTACTTTTTGTGACAAAGTAAATAAATAATAAATTAAAAAAAAAGCTAATTACATACAGACTAGGTACAATAACCGACTAAAGTGAGTAAAATAAGTACAGTCACCATCATTTATATAGTAGAAAATAGACAATAGAAATAAGATCAGTGTTACAAACTTACATATTACGACCACACAATATTTATGAGTGAAACACAATAAATATAATGCTTTAATTTAACCATGTCATATCTGTACATATTGTCATTAATTATACCTTTATTATATCTTTAATATTAGCCTTATTATAATTCTTGTAACATGTACATTTCCCCAGTGAGGGATCAATTAAGCTTATCTCAACAAGCAACAAACACACAGTGTGTATGAAAAAATACACAATACATTTTCAAAATGTGAGTGAAGTTAAAGAAGAACAAGAAATAACCACTCAGCGTCATGTGCACTGAATGTGGTTAGTGGTTAGGATGCATACCACATGGGTGCAAAAGCCCTTTTCAATTCCCAGCCGGACAGACCTTTACTTCAAGACATTCCTCTCCTCTCCTCCCTACACTTCGTGTCTCTTTCCACTGCACCATCTCTAAGAAAATGTCAGAAAATCATCTTTGCCTCAGGAGTCTAGTGCAAAGATCGTGACCGTGAAAGTAGTGATGAGGAGCTGATAAAACTGGGTGTGAGGCAGCAGGTGACTTCAGCAACTCAGCTCGGTCTCCCCTGGTTTGTTGAACACTTCTGATTGTAGCTGATGACCTCCAAGGTTGTGTGATTTTGTGAACTCTGCTCTCAGTCTCTGTCTGTGGTGCTGGAGCTGTTCAGTCCTTCACACCTGAGAGTCTCAGGTGATGTGAGGGTGGCCGGCTTTGTTCCACAGCCAGAAAACACTTTGCAGACTGTGGAAGCTGTTCACACAAAGAAAAAACTGACCTTTTGACCCAGCAATCAAACTTTGCTCAGCTAATATATAAAGAGACTTAGGCTTTTAGAAGTAGGAGAATTGAAGAACTGTTCTGAAAAATTCAGTATCACCAAATACACGTGGTTTTCGACAGACAGTGAGAGTATCTGATGGATTCTTTGGAAAAGAGAAGCTTTAGCAGTGGTTCTGTGGTTTCTTCATTTTGTCCCACATAGACAAACATGCACACGTATTCATATAAACATGACATTCTGGGCGCTACATCGATATACGATGCAGACATTCTGCAAAAAATCAGGTCGCCTATGGTGTATGTGCTGCATTAGTTATGATGTGCAATGAGTGGAAAGAGAAGAAAGGGCAGAATGATATGAAACTTTTATCTGCTGAATTCTACATTCACTGAGGGTTTAGTGCAGAATAAGTAAAATGATGGCACACAGTGTAATTAACCTGTAACCTTCAGGGGTCCTTGATAAAAATGACCATGACAGCATCTTTAGAGCTGCTTGTATTTAATTAACACGAGGGAGGGATTAGGGTTGGTGAGTTAATTAAAATGTTGAAATGTCTTGATGTTGTGATTCCTGGAAGCCTCATGGGTTAAAACTGTGAGTTGGGTACAACACACGGTAACATAAGTGGTTTCATTCTGTTGCTTCATAGTCACTTTAAAAAGAAAGCTGAGATAGTTTTAGCTGGATTCCAAAACTGGAAGCTGTCTGCATGTGATAAATGCTAAGATTTCCAGTTTCTGCGAAAACACAGCAGCAGTCTTGACTTTTTGCTGATATTTGAGTCAAAGTGCTAAAGATAAATTGATAGCAGCAGTAAAAAGAGGCATAACAGGAGGCTGAAGGGAAGAGGATGTCCGGGAAATGATGTATTCTAGGAAATAGTTGTGATGATGCATAAATAGACACAATACGGCCTCCAGCATGGACAAGATCCTGTGAGCAACAGACACTGAAGAAAGTCACGCCTTCCCTTCTTTCTTTCTTTTTTTATAAATTTTTTTGGGGAAGAGTTTTTCCATTTTATTGATAGAGACAGGAAAGTGGGGGAGACAGGAGAGTGACATGCAGCAAATGGTACTGAGCTGGACTTGAACTCATGGCCGCTGCTAAGGGACTGAGCCCATGTGGTATCGCCTTAACTCAGTGAGCTAAATGTCAGCCCACGCCTTCCCTTCTTAATAAAATCTTTAATACACTGTAAAACAAATTTAAGAGTAAAAACAAAATTGCAGTTTTTAATTGCTACTTTTTGGAATTTTGGACTTGAATTCAATTACACATAATAATTAATAAAATCACAGAAAAAAATACTTATTTACATGTTAACCATCAAAAAACAATTTATAAAACTATAAATATCGTCCTCATAAAAATAGTTAATTCATTCTTTTTTTAAGGTTTTAGGGTATTTAAATCAAATATAGTTAGATAGATACACATAAAGATTAAAACCTGGTAGTAGAATTTTTTTTTAAGTATTAATTCACATGTAAACCTGTGTTTACATGGACCATTAAGGATTAAAAAATGGCAAATATTTTTATTAACTGTTATTTTACAGATTTTCCACATTTTGCAGATAATATCTAGTAAAATCATAGAAAATAAGTAAAAGTATAAAATTAAAAAAAATGAAATTAAGTGTTTATTTATATGTTCTGTAAAAAAAAAAAGTGTCATGTCAC
>OMNN01024329.1:0-17269 GCA_900302755.1 Chromis chromis
GGTCTTAGAAATATACAGTATGTATATAACAATAAAAGGTGAAATAAGAAGAACAGCAGTTGTTCTTGTTTCATTCCCCCTCCATTCATCTACATTCCTTTTACTCCATCATCTCATTCCTCACTCTTTCCATCTCACCTGTCTTCCCCCACATCTTCTGTTCATTCCTCCCACTCTGTTTATCCCTCTCCATCATTAACTTTATCTCCCTTACACTGTGTCCGTTCCATTTTATCACTCAAAGAGTACATTCATCTTACAGATAAATGTAATGGTCCACCGGCTAGGAGCCCTCTGCGGCCTTTTTTCCTTTTCCTCCCTTTGTCTTTCCCCCCTCATGCGGCTGGAGGATGCTAATTCACAGAGGAATTGTCAGAGAGTGAGACTGTTCTAAGAGAAACTTAGGAAGAGTAAGATGACAGAACTACTTTTTTCCAATTTTTAAGGAAAAAAAACATCAAGGTTTCAGACAGCTACAGAATGGCTTTTAGTGAGTTTTCAGATGTGAGGATTGTGCGCACACCAAAAAACTCGAGAATAATGCCAGCCAAGATGCAATTTCCTCTTCTTCCTCTGTTGTTGTTTTTTTTTTTGATTAATTTGATCATTTGATTTCTAAAGACTTGGCAACCACCAGCAGCAGCCCATCACCTTTATGGACTTTTCATGGAGCGAGTAGGAGTAGTTCACATTGATCTTTAGCAACTGATCGCTAGTGGGTGTGCACTGATAGCTGGCACCATAGTTTGTCTTCGTCTGTGACCGCCATGGCAAAAGAGTGGGAGGCACTTTGGATCCACTCCATGTCCCCTTATTGACCTTTAGTCTGTCGATGAAAATGCTCTTCGTTGCTTAATGCACCCTGGCAGGGTTTAAATGTACCTTTTATAATGTCAGTTCCTTCGTTGAGCTGCAGCTTTTCCACGGTTCCTACTTCGTCTGTAAGTACAGATATAGTGCCCTTTTACATCAAACGCACTATGTTCTTCTGCGTGTCTTAAATTATCTGCACAATGTACAGAAAGGGGGTTTAATGTATAGCAAAAGGGCTAATTCAGACAATATTACCGAAACACTAAAATGGCATCACAGCAATCTCCTCTGTCTTGCATAAGACGCATTACAAACACACCCTCGATCACCGCTTTGCATAAAAATAATTAGACCTCACCAAAATAAGAGCTGTAAATAGGCCCACTTTCACTTTCACGGCACACATTTTAACTTCTCACCGGAGGAAAGACACTGTTAATGATGAATCTGTTCCAATTAGGACTCCCAGTATGCCAGCGAGTCAGTATACACAAAACCTAGACCCAGGGACTGATGCTAAATGGAATGCAGTCATTATTAATGCTATTAATTACACCTTTGTTCCTCTAAGTTGCAGGATCTGTAGCAGTAGTAGTAGTGTTGTTTTTACAGGAACATTTTTAAGATGATGATGCAGAAGAACAACAATAGCCTAAACTTATGTTTAAAAAAAACATATTGCTTTAACAGGACATGAAATAAAATCATAGATTTAAAAAAAAAAAGACAAATATATTCCTAAAATACCACACTGCAAATTTACTGTAGACAGGTGACAAATTATAAGAAAAATCAGAATAAATGAATAGAGATGAATGCAGATGCTTCCATGCAGGTGCACTCCATAGTGCAATTATGCAATTAACATCTAATCACACTCTGTTGCATGTGTAAAAATGCTGATCGGCCTGTTTGATTCAGATTTTTTATCAAGATGAAAAGACGTAATTGACTTTGAAAGACAGTTGGGGCGTGGATGGCAGGAGCTTCAGACACGAAGGCTGCTGGACTTGTTAATGTTTCCAAGTGGCATCTGCATTTAGATCTATTGGTAAGATAGAAAATGGGTCAAAAATTACAGTCGACAGCCAAGATTTAATGATGATGATGCTCTTGCCTTAGTGTGATATGCTAAGAAAAACATAAGCAACCTTTCTTCATGTGATTAACAATGTCAGCACAAGATGTGATTAGACTTATTATAAAGATGAAGGCGCATTTGAGGGTTTAGTGGTGCACAGAAATGTGGAAAAAAGTGACTTGGTCAATGAGTCACCCTTTACCATTCTCTGTAAGTGGGTACAGCTTTGAATGCTTGAACCCTACAGAGAGGGCATCTGGTGGATCTATTATGCTGTACGGGGTATTTTTGATACCATTATTTAGGCCCACAAAGGGTCACTGCAAATCAATACAAACTTGCACTTAGTAATCACCTTTATTCTGTGATAAAACATTTCAATCTTCATAGCAGTTGTCATTTCTGGGATCACAATGTTCCCATCCACAGGTCATGAGGGGTCACTGAATGGTTTGATGAGCATGAACGTTCTCCATCACCATTATCTAGACAACAAATGAGGGAATAGCTTCGAGAAGAATGGTGCTCAATCCCTCCAGTAGAGTTCCAGAGGCTTGCAGAATCAATACCAAAGTGCATTGAAGCTGTTTTTGTCACCCATCTGTATTTATATCAGTCAAATCAATAATTCATGACATGTACCTGCAAACCAACATTGGTATTGATATATTAATGATCAGAAGGATAACCAGTGGTTTTAGTTTATAGCAACAAGACACTGGCAATAATGTGTTTGCTGGCCTGTGGATTTAATGCAAGCACATTGTTTATGCATCTGGCCCCTTGACACCGTCCCTCTTGACTGTTTTTGGTTTGGTGTTTACAGATTGTCTCTTGTCATTCAAGTGTTCATTCAGTCTTTTATCCAGAGTTCTTGCTGCTTTTCTGCCTACAGCTGTAGCATATGATGCCATAAAACACTCCAGTCTTGTCTGAAGGTGTACCAGCAGAAATCATAAAGGGAAAGTGTGGTATATGATATGGCTTTTTTTTTTTTTTTTTTATCCGTAAAAGGACCAGCAATGAATAGAACTTACTGAAAAGTTTTTGCCTGTAAATACAAAGTGTGATATTGCTTACAGTAATCCTCTGTGCCTTAAACCTCCATTATGGTCCAAAAACTATTAAAAACACATCAGTGAGCCACACTGCTCTATTAGGAGACCCGTTTCTTCATTATCCCAAGCAGCAGTTTCACCATCCAGCTCCTGTAAATACTCCGACTGCAAAAATGGGTATAAACCCGCAGTGCAGATGCACTGTTTACTCATGAGTAGCATTTGCTAGAGACACAAACTAGTATTTTCATGAGTTTGTTCGCAATTAGGAGAAGAAATATGGAGCCAGCAGCGTTATCCTTGATAATGTTCATTACTTTGTGCCGAGTTGTTGGGCAAGTTGCTTCCTCTATCGTGTTCTGCATCTTTGAGCAGGCCTTTTCTTTTTTGGAAACAATTTGGAACATTTTGGGAACAGAAGTAATAACATATGTAAGGAAAATTAAAATCTAATTTGTGCCTTATGCTGCACTGACCCTGCGAGCCACTATTTTTCCTCCCCGCCTCGCTTTTTCATCACGCTCCCCAATCATAGTTATCACCTAGACATATTTATTTCTGTCACTCTGCCCGGTGAATGCAACAACAAAAGCACAAATGGCTTTGTTCCAGTAAATGAAATGTCTCACTGATAGGAGGAAGAGAATCAATTGCTGTTAGTTTTACTGTGTGTAGGCAACGTGGAGACACTGTGACTGTGGCCATGGAAGAGCTATCAGGAAATGTTTCAGATCAATAGCTTCAGGACTCAGACAAGCACTCCATCAGCGACAAACCAAAGATAGAATGGGAGTGAGTCTGTGTGTGTGTGTGTATGTGTGTGTGTGTGTATGTGTGTGTGTGCAAGTGTGTATATGTTTGTAGCTGTGTGAACAAGATTTCTCCTCATCTTCCTCCCAGGAGCACTGAGCTACCAGGCATGGCATTCTGACTACAGCATAACAACCATATCATCCTTGCTGTAGATTTTTTTTTTCCTCCACACCTTGAGTGCTGAGACTAACTCAATTGCAATATTGGCTTCAGTGCCACTTGATCCCATTTTGGTGAAGAAAATGAGCTTCAGGGGCCAAAACAAACTTGGAGATCTATCATTTAGCCAATGACCTTGGGGGCCTTGAAGCCTAATCTATCTGCTGTAGAAGTCTATCTGCTGTGTTTGTATTTGCATGTCAGTGTGCGACCTATCTAAGTGGAAGTGTGCCGCGTGTATGTCTTGCTTCCGAGTAGTGTGTGCAACGCTGTCAGCGGTGCCGATGGAGACGTGACTAGAACCCCAGTTGGCCACTTTAGACCCTCATTATGCAGGATTTGCTTGGACTCTCACACCCAATTGCCTATCGCTCTTTCAAACCTACTCAGGAACACACACGTGCATGTAAAGCACAAACACACGAAACAAGAAAAGGTACTAACAGCTTTAAACATGAAAACAAGACTTTTAAAAGCTCTTAAGGACAAATTCACATCCATATGCAAATTCGGGCGCGCACACACACACACAAACCCATGTACTCATCCTCACTGGTGGTTTTATTTGCCTGAATATTTTAACAAACATGCCTGCCCTCACCCCCCGATTCCTCAAACGCTCTGCACCACGGCTCTCCAGCAGCTTCTCATTTCTCTTCCCCGTGCTGTCTACGCTGTGCATGCTTTAGTAGAATTAATAGTAGTCTCCGAGGCTCATCACAGTGAAATGGGTGCCATGTGCTGTGCTGTCTGCCAGCCTGTAATTCATGTATAATGGATCCCGTCTTTCCCCCTCGCTCGTATTCAGCGGAGGTGAAGAGAAGCTTACTGAGTGGATGCCAATTAATAATGGATCCAATGATCACTGGTATTGAAAAAGGTGTCGCTCATTGCGATAAACCCAACAGAGGATTATCACCCAACTCTGCAGATCCCCCTCAGCTCTGCAGAGTCTCTTCCAGTTAAACGTTTTGGCTCGTTCTCTTGGTTTACTCTCATCATAGTGGACCAGCCAAAGTTGATTTCTTCCACTTTCGGGGGCACTGCTTGTTAATAGAAGGCATCCATGCTAGATCAATTAATTATAGAGTGAAGAAAAAGGTGTGGGTGGATGCCACCCTGAATTTCGATTTTCAAAGTCATTTTTAAAGTCAAATGGAACAAAAATTGGCAGAACCAGATAGTTTTACTAGTTCATTAAAACCAGGGCATGTTTGGTAATTCTTCATTTTAGAGTAATCTTTTCTTTCACATGCAATGCACACAAGCCATGTAATTATCATACAGACAATTTGTTACTCTTAAATGTATAAAGAAATACAACTCAAACAAGTGTTTTTTTTGCAGACATGGTGATGTTTTCTTAATCTCAATGAAGACATATGTATGAACTATATAAGGTAGAATTAACCAATTGCATCTCTTGTGTCAAGTCTGTTGTCCTGCTGGGTAGTGTGCTTGAGACCTTTCCTGTAGCAAAAGCATTGAGTCATCCTGCATTTAGATTTGCATGCACAGGTCTCAAGCTGATGACAAGCCAAAAGTCTTGTCCACACCAAAACCAGGCAGCTTTTCTCCGACATCCATTCCGATATGTCAAACACAAATGACAACCTGAATGTGTTCCTAATCTGCTTGCAGACCAAATCTTTGCCTGGTGGTTGGCTGACTTGGGCTGCAAAAGTTGTTGAGTGATTCTTTCTCTTAGCATTGTGGAATTTTACACTGTATTTAGTGAGGCGTTGTTTAACATAAGATATGAGACGCTGCCTTGCATTGATTATCTATTGTGAGGAGACCAGTGACCACATGTCTTTGGTTGCACTTGATACAAGAAGTACACCTCTCTCCTCGGATTCATCTTCTTGACCTTCTCCTTCGGTCAGTGTGCTGTGTAGTCTGATAACACTGAATCTTTAAAGTTGCTTTACAAGCTTCCTCGCATCATGAACATCACACTATAGATGATGCAAGACTATCAAGATGGGTCAAAGTGGAGACATCTGGTGCCCTGTGAGATGCATGATCACTCTGATACAGAACCTGCGTCTTGCTCTGTCATTTCTTGTGATACCTATGATGTTATTCTGTATTTTGTAACTTTTGTTCATCAACTCTGTGGCCTGATCAGCAGAAACTTAGTTCCCCATCTCCGGTGCCGTCTTCTCAAGACTTTGTCATAACCTCCGAATGCAAAATCCAATTTGCATCCCTTATAGCCCTGATGAAGTAAGACAAAATTTGTACCATGTCCTTGTGTGCTAGCCATAGTTTCAAGTTTGAGTTCCTTGCCGCTGCTGTCATGCGGCTGATCCGCTGTGACATAAAGGACAATCACTCCTGACAAGAGGTGGGTCTGCGGCTACGACCCAGAGACCAAACAGTAGTCTTTAAGCCACCAAGACCGAAGAAAGCTCGTCAGGTCAGGAGCACACCAACAGCTTTGTCAACGTTTTCTCCAACATTCACAAGGTGCATTTTTTTCCTACAGAGTCAGACTGTCAATGTTGAGTTCTTTAGTTGCATCCTGAGGCGTCTCAGACAGAATATTCAGTGCGCAGGACTCCAACTGTGGTGAGATGGCAATCTGCAATTCCATCATGACAAACACCCGCTCACTACACTGAAAATGTGCAGGTTTAATGAGCACCCCTACACAATCATTGCTACCCACCTGCCTTTCTCATCAAGTTTGGCTCCCTGTGATCACTGCACAAGGAACCTACTTCGAAGGGGATGGTCTTCTTTTTTTTTTTACCTCATAGATATTTTTCTAAGGGCTTACAGGAACCAAAAATGGGCTAAAAGAAGACTCATCAAGAATCCAAATATTCACTAAATGAAGGTTTTAGTAACAGCCAGCTTCATTGTCATGTTAATGTGCGGAGATGAGGCTCTTTTAAGTGATTAGTGGAAACATTGGGGAATATGCGAGCAGGGATGCTGAAGCATCAGTACTGCTGGAGAAATACAAAGAGAGCAAGAAAGCTCATCTAAGAAACCGAATTTCTCTAAAGGAGACCAGAAATCAGACCTTAAATTTGTCTCAGTGAAATTCTCTCTCTCTTTTTTTCAGTTACTGAACACAAAATGGGTCTTTGTGAGCCGACGCTGTGAAAGCAACTCCTGCTTCTACAAAATGCGTGGTACACTCTGCCATATAACAGATAATATAGATAGAAACTTTTCCTTTCAGCAAGAAAAAGCCTTTACTTTTTCAGCATTTCTGTACATCAGGGACACTACATAAGAGCTGAATATTTGAAATTATTTTATACTGAATATACCTGATGTATTTGTTTCCTTTTGTCTTATTACTAAACATTTAGCATGACAATGAAGGGTTTGTGTTCTCTCAAATTGGTTCATTAAAAGTATGCGTAATTAAAGTTTACTTGCTAAATTCACACCACAGTGCACAGTACATTCGATTGTTGCTGCCAATTTCTCATACATACCAGTGCGTCCTTTCATCTTTCAAGGCTTCGAATAGTTTTCATTGATTTCTGTCACTCAGTGACGCTCAGTAAAATACCTGATTCTTTTAGCCTTATTGTGGCAGTGCAGATGAAAGCACAGGCTGTTTGTCATGAAGGTATTGAACTGCATTTAGGTAATGGCAAACCTTTTAACACTACGAAGACCACAAGAATTTAAAATTCTGGAAGAGGAATGAAAAGTATATTAACAAGGCGGCGCGGCTTCCTGGCGTGGCCTCTCCTCTTTAGTAGGAGAAACGTTAATTTTCCCGAGTGACTTGAAGCACTAGATGTAAATAGTTTATTAACAGTTGTCACAAACCTTCCCCTTTCCTTAACCTATGTGTTTTTGCTGCCTAAACATAACCACAGATGAGACTTAGGATGCAAACACTGATCCCTGACTTCAGTCTTGTGCTGTTTAGCTCCTTCATCCACCCCGATAGCCTCCTTCCGATTTTGGTTTGGCATATCAATGTAGTATTTTATTCACACACAAAAAACATTACCTGTAAACATAATACAGGCACCAAACATAAGGGGGAAAACAAATTTGGGAGACAATCATACAATGCTGTTGCATTGAATTTAACAAATCGCAGTTTACAAGCATCTCTGGATCTCATGTTCCATCTCATCAGTAGAGCCTGACCGATATTATCAGCTGATTTTGGCCTATTTGAGATGTATCATTATCAGTATATATTGTCTGATATGTTGTTTTTTTTGTACAGAATATAACGCTGAAAAAGATGCTTGGGAAATGAGAAATTTTGTCATCAAACACTTTGGCAAACAGCAAATTGATAACAACACTCTCAGCACTGTATGCAGCACATGTAGCTGAGAAGGCAGTGGTGTGGAGTCACATAAACTGCTAGAAAGTTAATAAACAATAACCTCATCACTCCCCTTTTCAATGTAACTCCAACCTATACTGTATATGTGTGTATATAAAGAATATCAGCCAATATAATCAATATTGGCATTTTCAACATTCTTAATATCGGCATCAGCCCCAAAAATCCTGTTTCGGTTGGATCTACTGTTCAACCACTGGATCAGAAGCTTATAGGGTTCCACATACATAACTAATAAGCAAATGACGAATCAACCAGCCATGTTGACTTTGCTAGTTGACCCATACCTTGTTCACGCAGTTTGTCCAACAGAGCAGCACTGTCTGCAGCACATGTAGCAGAGTATGTATCACAGCAGGGCAAACAGTGGTGTGGAGTCAAGCGGTGTCTCGTTAGTAAGCTGCTGACTAATATGTGAAATACATTGCTGGAAAGTAAAAACATATATGCAGTATATAAAGAATGACCGCCAATATAAAAATTAATGTCAGCCCCAAACACCCAGTATCAGTCTGGTAAACTTATCAGCCACTGTAGCAGAAGCCTGTAGGGTTCTATATAAATAAGCAAATTAGCATAATCAACCAACCATCTTGACTTTGCTAGCTGACCCATACCTTGTTCATGCTATGACACCTGTGGATCAGACTTCCTGAACCGTTCGATTGCTTTGCCTCCATTGGATCTGTGTGATAGTCTGGTTCTTACACCTGGTCCTTTATTTCCTGCCAGAAATTATAGTCACTGTTGGCAGGACTTCACAAGATCCGGTGTAATCTTACTCTCGTGTGTGTCTCTGTGTATTATCCCCTCTTGAAAATTGTTAACCCAAACTCCAACCATCCCAACCTGGATGCTTAACCCCAATCTTGCTCTCATTTATTGCCGTGCCACTCGCAAGAATCTGACAGCTCCTCTCGCTTCTTGGTTTCATTGCTCGTGTCATTGAGGTGATTCTCTATTTCAAATCGCCTAAAGGCCTTTTCCTAATGCCTTCCTCATTACAGCTTTACCTGGAAGTTTTTTTTTTCAAGCCTGATATAAAGATGCAACTTTTTTCCTGGGTGTAAATCTATTTAAGCATTTTTATGTCTTTAAGCAACCAGCAAGATCCTCCATCTATGATTCAAAGACAGCCTAACAGACTTTGATTTGAATTTAACTGTACGGATTATATTTATAGGCAGGTCTCGGGTACAGATCAAAAACCCAAATGAAAAATGTAATATTTCAATGTAATAATTTCATTAAAGGAAACAAGCTCTTCTCTTGTAAAATCCTTTATATTTCAGAGGTTTGAATCAATAACCCCAAGTGGGGATACTCTTCTATTCTCTTTCTTTTTCTACTTGTTGTTTTGAAAGCTCTCTTATTTTCTTTCACATCTTTACAATTGAGAGAAATTGCAACAACTTCTCTCTTCAGATGAGTGTATTTCTGCAGCTGCCAATCTGTAAGTCTGACTAGTTCTCTAAATTCAAATCATTATGTTGTGTTTTCTCTGTCTGATTACAGAGTCAGGAGGTGAGTCAGACAGAAGAACAGGTGTCTGGAGCTATAACGCAACAAGCCAATCTGTTGACAGTGATACATACAGAATGAGTCCACATACTTCCCTTAACTGTTACTTGTTCCTGGGTGTCTCCTATTTATGCATCTTTGTTCTCAGTCGCTCTAGTTCATGAGGTCAGTGTCACTTTCGGTCTTGAGTTAATGCCAATCGGTTCATTTTATAGCTTAATACCACCATTGGCATCATGTTTAAATCATTCCTGCCTATTCTTTCCCTCCCTTTTCATGTCTTCTCACAGATGAAGTGAGTAATGTTGATTTGTTATCTCGTAGCACATGTCAAGATATGGGATATATTTGGTTTATTCAATCCTAAATCATCAGCAGCCTTCTGCTCGACCATCTCTGATTTGCCTGAAACTTTTCTATCATAAACTATGGATATTTAAAATGGTATCTGTTAATTTTTAGGTCGATATATCAAGTACTTTCCTGAAATTTGTATTTTAAAAATTGCTTTTTGAACCACTTTGAGCACAAGTTCAGGCTGTGTTTGGATGACAATATCTCAGGAACTATTAAAGATAAAAGCCTGCACTGCTATTTCCCCAACATGCCATTGATTCAGAATCTGCAATACTGGAAAAATAGATCAAATATGAAGTCATCATGAAAAGTCCCATCTTTGAGCACATATTAACAAAACAACGGATCATGCAGAAGTCAGCTATTGATATTTTCTGAACCATATGTAGCTGCATGACATAATAATACCAAAAGATCATATAGAACATATAGAATACTTTTTAATATGAAATATTTTGTTGCAAAAATGAAAAGAAAGTTATTTTTGAGCAGGTAAGACAGGTTGCACCACAAAAATAAAAATAAATTATTTAGATAAAAATAATGTATTATTATGCTAAAATTCCACAGATATCTTCATAAATATCCATATTTTATGCTCTGAAAAATTCACGCTAATAAGGGGTGGTCGAGCGGAAATTGTTCCAAAAATTTTGATGATTTGAGATGGAAGGACCCATTTGACAGTAGGTGAAGTCAGTTCTTGGATGCAGGAGAAATAGGCCTTTGTAAAGACCTGAGGAATTCCGACAAGGGTTATATAACTGGGTTGGAGCATCTCAGAAACACCAGTAAAAAGAGGGACATGTTGTGATTTAGTAACAGGAAGTGTGATCTATGGCAGCTCTAACTCGCAGCGAAACAGTCCTTCGCTAATGTGCCGGATACTACAAGGCACCTATACACTGGGCAGTTGGACAGCAGGTTTTTCCTCCTCATATCCCAGACCTCTTCTAATGATATAATTTCTTTCCTGTTCTGCACAGTGTCCCTACTTCCCCTGTTCACTAAGAAACTCTCCACCTTCTTTAGGTGAGCTTCTTCCCTTCATGGTGTGAGTATCTTCTCCCTTCTTTCACCAAGATAATGCGTAGAGGTAACCTACAGTTTACCAAGCATGTGTTTCCCTTTGAGTCATAAAATTGGAAAGAGCTGCTTGAAGTCTGGACGAGCTGTAATTGCACTATAGAAAGCCATGTTTCCTTCAGAGCATCTCAAATACTGGTATTTTATTCTTTTGTACTTTGCACAATTGTTTCTAAATCTGACTGTTTCATACAAAGATAGATACATATGGGGGCGTAACCTGGCAGTGTCTAATATGATGAATTTTAATGGGAAATATGGGTATGAAAATGAACCAAGCGATCGTGGTGGACAAATTACTCTCACAGAATCCAATTTATTCCAGCATGTTCAGCGATGGCTTTCGCCGCTTGAGCTAATCATAATAAATAATATGAAACCAAATCAACAAGCAGCTCAAGAGGTGTGACAAAATTATCACCCATCACCTCTCCTGAGCAGTGTGCCATTTTAAATGTAGTTTAGCTTTGTGGCCACAGGATGAATCACAAATTAATCTGTCCGAGATATGAGCAACCAAATGACGCTTTTCATGTAATGTAATTTAGATGGCATTGATAATATCTTTTTTTTGTGTGTGTGTGCTCCATTTATAACTTTCTGGTTCTAAAGTTTTGTATTATGTTTTCACACAAGTGCTTGAATGAGATGCTGCAGTGTGAAGGCAGAAGGTGTTTTTGTGCAGAATTTTGTCTTTGTTTGCTTAAAATTTACCCATTAACCCTACGAACTCCAAGCAACTTCTAGTTGTTGTTTCTTTGGCTCCTGTCATATTTTTACTTACTTTGGGCTCATTTTTCACTGCAATATAAAGTCCTGCACCTCCATGGAAACAGCACAACTATGGCTAGCAGTGGAGAGAACTCAAATGTGTTCTGTGCAATATGACACAGTTGTAATGCCATAAATCATTAAAAAAAAAAGAATTAATTAAATACATTAGATTTATTTGACTTATTTTACAAAAATTGAAAGAACCTGGAGTCAACATGCACAACATTCATCCAAGTTCCCACAGGTGTTACCAGTGGATCCTTTGGGTACTCTTGCTTGTGCAGTGGGGCCTCTGTCAATCCAACTTGTTCCACTGCATCCTGTTGATGCTTGATCAGAATGGGCTCTAGGAAGTTTGGAGGTCAAATCAACATCTTGGGCCATTGTCATGTTCCTCAAGATGTTTTGTCATGTGACTGTTGCAGTGCAGACATTTTAGTTATTTCTTTTTTTTTTTTTTTTACAGAATCTGATCAAAACATGTGATTTATTTTAGGCAGTTTTTAAAATCAGACATGTAGAATGAAGTGATTTTAATGAAATTTCATGATTTTAAGCTGAGATCTGACCAGTTTTCAAGATGTGTTAGTGTGCTACTCGCATAGTTCTCAGTTTGACCCATGTCGACATCTCAAACACCTTCACTCTTTCAGTGCTATATTGTTTGTTTCCACTTTATAATGAAATAGGGCATAGCAGTCAGTGGTGGACTATTGATTCTTGCAGGAGTACAAAGTTTCAGGGGATAATTGCAAGGTCTTCCATAGAGGGATGTGGTGGTAATTCATCAAAAAAGGGGTCTGTGCATTTATCTTTAATAGCACAGGGTAACATTGCCTTGTCATTCACACTGGAACAAGTTTAAAGAAGCACATTTTCTTACTCTCATTGTATTGATCACCTTATTGATGTTTTGTATCTTCTATTGGCACGATAATGTTTGTTGGAATGGATAGAAAAAGGCCTATTTTTTTTTTAAAAAGGCCAACATGTAAGCTACAACGTGCAACCGACCTGATTGTCTTTTATGTTACTTTTTATAGTTTTAACGAACAAAAAGTAACACCACACATGCACGAACATGGGAGAAGACTGTAGAACTCACAGTGTTAATTGCAATGATATTCATTGGTGAAACCATTTGCATTCCACATGTGAAGAGTCTCCGCAAATCTCAGGTCTCGAGCTCTGCACGTAGCTCCCACAGCTCCGACAGTAACAGTATGTACTGTATACACACAGGGTCACGGAAACATATGGATTCTTCATCTGCTTTCCCCATCAACACCACTCACAACACACCTGTGCGCGTCAACAACAAATTATAGACAATTTGTCGGAGAGAAAGATAGTTTTTGTTCTGGTAGCTCAAGACATTAGCTGGGCACAAGTTGCCTGGCGATGAATAAATTAGCATCCCGGGGAAAGTTTATGCTGACCTTCAGAAAACTAAAGTTCAGAACGCACGCCTACACACAGGTATGCTTGTAAAAAGGTAATGAATAATGCATGAGTAATTGTAAAAAATGATTATGAATAATCAGTGTTCATCAAGCCATGAAAAACCCAGGTTGCAAAGTTCTTTTCAAAGTGTCATTAACACATTTCGATCCGGGTGAAACAAGATTAAACAAGATAAAACACTGTGCAGAGGCAAAAACAAGATCATAAAACCGCTCACAAAATTATGTAAATGGGAACGCCTAAATAGATAAGTCACATAAATTACTGTGCAAATGTTTAAGGTGCTAAAAGTGAAACAACAATGCTTTCAAATGCTTTTATTTTGAATGGACAATACCCTATATCAAATCGATATTTGGGTTGACAGTATTTAAAATGTTAAAAGCTCAGAAATATGGACCAGATCTGGAGACGCCCTTGCAGAGAATTTTATATAACACTTGTATACAGTATAAAGTAGTATATGATGATTGTTTTTGGCTAATGCTGCCAACTTTTCTGAATTAATAAAGAGCAAACAAGCAAATGTCAGTAGTCACCTGGATGATTCAAATCCCTTTTTGCCTGCCTAAAAGAGGGGGCTCAAAAACAGAAATAAAAAATAAAAGCGGATTAGAAGGAGGGGAAGAAAAAAACACGGTTGGAGAAATGCCACCATTATCAGAAACAAAATCAGGTGGTATTTACACAGGAAGCCACCATCCTCACACACACACACACGCACACACACACCTGAGCATCCGACAAAAAATCTTTGCACAGCCACACATTAGATGCAAATTAACACACATGTACTGTTACGACTGCACAGCACACCATATGTTTATGCTAGGAGGAGTTCATAATGAAGGGAGAAAACACATCAAGCTAACTGTGATTCATTGTTGCTTCAGGATTGATATATATACACCGATCAGCCATAACATTATGACCACCTGCCTAGTATTGTGTTGGTCCCCCTTGTGTGGTCAAAAATGCTCTGAACCATTGGGGATGGACAAGAGGACCTCTCAGGGTGTCCTATGGGGTCTGGCACCAGGACGTTGGCAGTGGATCCTTTGGGTACTCGGAGTTGTGAAGTGGGGCCTCTGTCAATCAAACTTGTTCCACTGCATCCTTTTGATGCTTGATCAGAATGGGGTCTAGGAAGTTTGGAGGTCAAATCAACATCTTGGGCCATTGTCATGTTTCTCAAGATGTTCCTGATTGGTTGATATTTTGTTTATTTGGTTGTCTAAGTCTCATCAACACGGATGCCAAAATCTAAGGTTTTCCAGCAGAACACCACATAGTACCTGTCACCTGTCAGTGGTTATAATGTTGTGGCTGATCAGTGTATATATCTGAGTTCACATTTATATACAGGATCCAAGAAGCCTTTGCAACCATTTACTTGTTACAATCAGAGATGGTTAGATCAATGAAAGGACTGATGGGTGGAAGTTTTTTTATACCTTAAAGAAGACATGACTAGTTCACACTTGACACTGACTGCATTTGTTATTAAAGCATTTCTCATTAATACTTGCCTCGTTAGGTATAACCAGCACTGTTTGGTTATTCATGGCTGAGTAGGATTGTCACAATACTGAAATAAGACCTTCCCGAATATATCGATACTTATAATGACACAGTACTACTTCAAGAACCTAAAACGTCAGGAAAAGTAAGATAAGATAAGATAAAACTTAACTAATCCTGAATTAAATTCTTGTGCCAGATATTGCTCAGAAAAACACAAAACGATATAAGAAATGCAGTGCTTAAAAGTAGAAAAGCAATAAGATCGAAGTACGATACAATGCTGAAATAAAAATAAATAACATACAATAAGGCTAGAGTAGAATAGTAAAAAGTAATACTGGCAATTATACTGAGGTACTAAGTAATACCACACATGATAATGAACTATTGTCGTACATGGAAGTGAAATATTGCATGTTATCAAAATGTTGCGAATGATAATGAAATATTACACATGAAACTTTAATATTGTACCTGAGAAATGAAAATATGAAATATTGCACTTTACATATTGCACATGAAGTGAAATGCTACGGAAACTGATATTGCACAAACTATTGGCAAAAGTAATATTGCAAATGATGTTGATATTATTGTTTAGACCTAAGTGTCCAATGTCTTAGCTTTTTTTTTTTTTTTTGAGTTATACAGTTTAATGGCCACTTGTAGAAAAGACCTTCTGTGGCATTCCATGTTGCACCTCAGTGGTCTCAGTCCACTATACATATATATTCTCTGTACACCTTCACATTTCCTGCTGCTACTTATAATAGGATCTATCCCTGCAGGGATAAGTGCAGCAGTGCTTAAGTGCACATTTTAATTGCGCACTTTGAGTCTTTTTGCAGGAATTCAGTTTATCATTATAACTGGCATTATAACAGTTTGCAGTACCACCAGCCAAGGTTGCCAGCGTGAACACTGCAGTTGCAGAGGTGTTCGCCACATTGGTAGGTTATGTGAATAGATAGAGCCAAATTAAATAGATAAAATAGCTCTTAATTGCCTCGTCAAACTTTAAAAATGAAAAAAGCTTGCGTAGCAAAATAAATCTATGACCTAACCTGTCACTCTTTGAATCTTTTGAACAAGTGGGCTTGTCTGTCGGCAAGCTGAATGTGTTGGTTCCCTCAGTCTGCAGAGGTAAAAACATCTTTTACAGATGAGCTTTGTGCTGTCTCTGGCTTTGCACTGCAAAATAATGCCATATTTTGCTTTGTGCATTTGCTTTGTAGACAATCTCTGGACAGTTGGCAATAACACTTACATTTGCAGCCACATCTCGCAAGTTTTGTCACAACCACCACCTATTTCAATATAAAATGAGTCTGCAAATATACAGACTTTATCGAAAAGGTGCATTAAAGTGTTGAAAAGTCAGTTTGACAGTAGAACAGCCTTAAGCCCTCAGGCAGTTAGCAAGAACATGCCACAGAGTCTGTGAGTCTGGAGATTGTGAATGAGTCATTGTCTTTTCACACTTTGCTATTCGCTCTCAGTCTTGTTTGTTCGTGCCAGTTTTTGTTGTTTTTTTTTTTCGTTTTTTTTTCGTTTTTCTTTTACTCTTATCTGCCAGCTTAGATCTTATGCTGTGCCTGATCCCCTTTGTTGTGTCTGCCAGAGCCTTAAAAGTGAACTTTTTCAAGTCAACTTGACTTTTACCTGTCTGCATCATGCACCTCAGTCCATTCTCTGAGCCGAGACACCAGATACTCACTTTGGTTATCTGTTTGTTATGGATTCCCACAATGGTTTGGAAGGAAAAGAGGCTTTTGTAGGCCTCGGGGCCAATTCATGTTGTCTTCATACTAAAATAGTGCCGGTTTGCGCAGATGGTTGCATTGCCCCTTACACCGGTCAGCCACAACATTATGACCACTGACAGGTGAAGTGAATAACATTGATCATATTGGTACTATGTGGGGTTCTGCTGGAAAACCTTGGATTTTGGCATCTGTGTTGATGAGACTTAGACACCCAAATAAACATTGTCCCAGAACAAGCACACTCCCTCATGCAAATGGCAATCCTGAATGTCATTGGCCTACCCCCGCAGGAAAATGCACCCCAACACATGACAAAAACATCAAACAATCAGGAACATCTTGAAGAACATGCCAATGGCCCAGATTGTTGATTTGACCTCCAAACTTCCTAGACCCCATTCTGATCAAGCATCAACAGGATACAGTGGAACAAGTTAGATTGACAGAGGCCCCACTGCACAAGCCAGAGTACCCAAAGGATCCACTGCCAACGTCCTGGTGCCAGATCCCATAG
>OMNN01024332.1:0-16622 GCA_900302755.1 Chromis chromis
TTAAGCATGTCAAACTTGTGTATAATCTTTGATGTTGTTAGAATAGTCTTTTTGATTTAGTGTTTATTTACGGTATACTTACACAGTACACAATGAAAGCTATTTTACAATACAATGTAAGCTTGGATATTAATTAATTAAGTTAAAGGCATCTAAAATATTGTAATAAATACCGTAATCTGTGCAATATTAATACTTCTCTATCAGCATTTCTACTGATAATTTAAATAATCAATGAAAAGCCACTGATGCGTACAAAATTGTTATTTCCGCATCCTTAGAATTTTTGACAATCTGAACTAGTACTTATGTATTTTTTTGTTTTTATATATCTCTAATATTTCTTAAATGTTTGCACTATCCCCTTTTCTTCTGTAACAATGCAAATGTCCCCACTGTGGGATTAATAAAGGCTTATCGTATAGTAAAATTGAGCCTGTTATTTATTATATCAATGTTATTGACTATATCAGACCATGCAGAGGTCTGTAACAGACAGTACCTGTTTGCTCTCAATCAGCTGGCTTAAACAAATAGTCACTAAACTGAACTGTTTTAAACACAAATCTGATTTAAATGAACCTAAGTTTACATTAGACACAATCAGGAAGCAAATCTGTATTAGACACATTATTGATTTATTAACTTCCACAACAAAATGTTGTATGATCAAGTAAAAACATACAACAAAATATTTACAAACAGTGCCAAAAAACACAATACCCCTGCCATCAATAGTCAGCGCTGATTTTATGCATCAACGAATTCTCAGCTACAAGGCTACTGCAGAATAAAACAACTTCCCAGCTGCAATCATCATTTTGTTGGATCTTAATAAGTAGTAAGTCACCTCGATGAGTTATTGATGTTTGTCACTATTGGATTTTCAGCGAATGCCTAATTTCCCTGTGTGGGAACCTAACTTTTAATGTGTATTGAGATGTATATTATAAATTTATACACATGCTAAACAGATACTACAAGACAATCTTCTCTCAACATATTACTGATCAACCCCTCGAAATTTACTTCATACTAAGATAAGTGAGAAGTTATGGAGGTGCAACCTGAGTGTTTGTACAGTTCACAATTTTAAAAAACTGTTAAATTACAGACACATTATGTAATGTAAAACCATGTCTTTTCAGTGACAGCAAAGGTATCTAGCATTGATTTTTCTTTTTCTTTTACATTCATTGTTCTTTTCAAACACATTGAAACAACTATAAATCAGTGAAATGTCACTGAAGCTGGTCAGAGTGAGTCTAAATCTAAAAGCACCATTCTCTTTGAAATGAGTGATAGAGCTATATACTGTCAATGTTTCGAGTGCTAATTACTTGGTCAAACAATGTACTAACCCCTACACATGACATATCCGTTTCGTCACCACAAATTACACCGGCAAAAATGAAGGGAACAGTAACATTAAGTTCTGTATGTGTAACATGTTGGTGTAAACACGAGACATCTCAGGACAAAATCAGAGCCCGGTTGGGAGCATTGGGCTTCAGTGAGCGAAGGTAGCGCCTTGCTTTCTCTGTCATTATGAGCTGGTCTTTAGTTTGTCCACAAACAACCGTCTCCCATTCTTTTGACATCTGTAAATAGAAATTAGATTAGAGCTTATGTGTATACTAAATACTCATTAATGACGTTAATCATTCTGTTTAAAAGGGCAGAAACTTACTGGAACTGGAGGAACTGTGCTAGAAAATATTGCACTGTCGCTGGGTCCCAAGAGGAAGCCCTGATCCAAAATATTTTCATGTCGCTTACTGCAGAACGAAGAGGAGCTGAGCGATACTATGACAGGTTCTTCCTGTGGTCAAAATAAAAGGACAAAAAGCTAAGAATTAGGATGTGCCAAATCCACGGACAAGGTAATAACACATTTATACACACTTTACCTTGATGGTGTGCTTGGCTTCGGTTTTGAAAGATTTACGTTTAGATGTAGGCCCCTGGCAGTCGATGACATCTAGGGCCAATGATTTCCTCACTTTCTTCATAGGAGGACGATGCTGGGGGAAAAAACAAACAAAGGAGTTCAGAGGAGCAGGATCGTTAACAAAGAGGTACAATTTCTGTCTAAAACAGCACAACAACTCTTTGAGCTGCTCGTGTAGTAGCATAGAACTGAAAACATGCTAGCACAAAGCATTCTTGTTTGACGGTGGCAGCAGAAGCCTCAAAATATCTGGATGGGGGCTGTGAATGAACAAGGCTGCTTTGTGCTACACTGAACAGTGATACGTAGCTCCAAGGTGTGAATTTGTGAACACGAAGCAGCAAACAGCTGCTATTCTGTTCAAAGCAGTTGCACTTTCTAACGTGTATCTTCTACAGGCAAATTAATATTTATTTACATGTCCTTGTATAAACCGTCATGTGAACATGTGAGGACTCTTTCCCTGCTTCCTTTATTACTATTATGCATGCCAATGAGACCCTGTATTGCACACAACACACTTGCACAGTTTTAGAAGTGTCAGCACGCACTCGAGATGTTAATGAAAATTTGTTAGAACAATTTGATTCTTGTTGATTTATTTACTTGAAAAAATATATTGCAGAAGATGAGGGATGTGCCGCGTTACGACCTGAAAAAGTTGATTTTTTTTTTGCTGAAGCTGCTAACACTGCTAACTTTAAGAACTCAAATACATGCTGCAGATTTTTTTTTAAAAACATCTAAACGATTGTCAACATGGCCGGCCACTGGCTAATGAAACTGTCTAAAATTCCCAAACCCAGCATGCACCATTATAGAAAGTCTTTCTCACTTTTTTATGTCTCAATCAGTAATTCTTTCAGTGGTCTGTTTATATCCTCTACTGACATAGACTTATAAATATACTTAGATGTACAGATGGAAGCATATTGCTATCTACTGACTGAATAGATCACAAGATGATACGTATCAATATCTCAGTTAACACTTTCTTGTAGGAAATACCCAGGTGCTGCATTAAAGCCCATAAATCAGACATGCCATACTGCTAAGCAAGGTTTGCGGAAATGTCAGTGTAACTATGACTCAGAGTTTTCTTACAACCAGCTTCACTCTTCTCTTTCCTACTAAGCACAGGGTATGTATAAATGTTGTGGTTCATCTTTAACAGACTAAAATAGGTGTGAAGTATTAAAGCTGACTGGTAGTTACCATGGTTTTGCGCCTTTGCTCAGGTGGCGTTGAACGTACGACGACCAAGTCGATCCCTGCGTCTCTCAGGATGACCTCGTTTATGTCATCTTCAAGATTCGGAGTCTGAGGCTAAGATATCAAGGCAAAAAATACTGTTAATGCAGCTTGACAAAAAAAGAAAAGAAAAAAAAAGCGTATTGTTGTGAACATAGGAATACACTCACCAGAGGCTGCAGAGGACCGTACTTCTCCATGGCATTTTTGAACGGTGTCGGAGTGCGTGGGGTCGTACAGAGCTCGGACTTGTGGTTGGGTGTAACAAATCTACACGATAACAGATGAGAAAAAACTTAGAGGCAATTGCGCTTGGATTCTCAGATCAGTGTTTGAAAAAGGGATGGACTTTGATAGAAGTGACTGATTGAATGGACCTATCAAATCAGAATCCTTTACAATTCCTTTGAGACTTTTACTAGGTTTACCTTTCAATACTTGCAATCTCCAAAAAGCTACTCAAAGACACATTTTGTTGACAGACAAGACAGAAACACACAGCGAAGTAATAAATCTAATGTTAATTCTATGTTTCTGACTAATTAAATTAACAGCTGTAGCCCACTGTAATTCAAGAGCAACGTACACCAAATAAGGAAGGTTCTGACTGAGAAGTATGAAGATGACCAAATTAAAATGCTGATATTAGGAGTTTATTGTGGAGATTACAGAGTTGGCATGAATTGTTCAATAAAAGTCACCACTCAGTCTTACATTAACCAGAAAACACTTTGATTTTAGCAGTTACTGAATTAATGTTGATAAGCTGAAGTTACCTGTATGTTCTTTTTATTTCTCTCGATGTATAATAATAAAAAAATAGTGAAGAATATGGGTATTTTGCCAATTGTAAACCATAACAGAACCAGCTATCAGACCACATCATTAGAGACCACTTACGCAGAGTTTTCCTTCTGAGTGAGGGGGGTCTTGTCTCGCTGGAGCGGCGTAGTAACAATGGCTTTCTGGCTGCATACTGGCGTGGAAGTGAGGGACGGGTTCTCCAAGTCATGAGTGTCCTGCTTGGTCCACATGTTGAGGAACTGAGAGAGAATACAGCAGTCAGCAGAGGACTTTAAGGTGACAACAGGAGCAGCACCACCGTATGAACTCGCTTACTTGAGATGGAGAAAAAGGCAAGATTTTGACGGGCGTGCTCTTCGGCGTCATGGAGTTATTGCCGTCTGGAGACAAGGCGATACGTCTCCGGCTTCTGCGGTTCAGTATGGAGGGCGGTGTGACGCCTCCAGGAGAGATGGGGATGAGTTCCCCTTTGCTGCTTTTGCTCAGCTCTTGCAAAGCGCTGCCCTCCAGACGGAACTGGTGGCGCTCTGGGCTGGGACTGTCCTCTGGCAGATCAAAGGCTGCGAGGTTGCACCAGCCATCGAAGTCCTTAGTGCAGAAGAGACATTTGATTTGTCAGTCAAATGTACTACATGACAGCATAAATATATATACTTTTAACACAGATGTCTAGTATATTACCATATAATATATAGAATACAGTATAATAACAGGATTACTGCACAAATGACCTTAGAGGGATTTTAAAATTAGTATATAATGAAACTTCACATGCAGTGCTGGTAAAGCAGAGTCTGTCTTGAGAATTGTATTAATTTACCCCATCCACCATGTCCAGCACTTCCTTCAGCGCTGGGCCAGTAGGAGAGAGAAAACCAGAGCTGTCCACCACCCAGCTGGTACTGCTGATTTCTCCTGAGGTGTCCGGTTCAGTCTTGGGGCTTAAACTGTCCTTTGGAGAGGAGGCAGCCTTTGACTGCCCGGCTTCAGTGGGACTAGCTTTAGAAGCGGCTGACATTTCCTGCAACTGCTGGAGAAAGAAGACATCTAAAGCATTAGCGATTGGCAAAGGCCGGCTCATTTACACCAAGTCTAACTTGTGATATTTTGAGAATAGATGAGACTACTCATTTACCGAAGGATGGGGTTTTTGCTCCATGTCCTTGTCGTCTTGAGAGCAACTGGACATCTGTGTAACAGATAACAGAATTTAGGTAGTTCATAAAGTTCAATACTGTGCATGAATCTTAGAGGAGTTCTGGGCAATTCAATCGAAGGCAACTGGACTAAGTAATATGTCTGTGAAGACGTTTCGCCTCTCATCCGAGTGGCTTCATCAGTTCATGCATGTCAAGACTAGACTGGGCTAGTCTGACTCGCTGGTGGGGAAACCCGGGTATTTCTCCTCTGTGGAGGTGTGACGCAGATGGTGCTCCATGATGTAACGACAGTCGTTGGATACATCATTACATCATGGAGCACCATCTGAGTCACACTTCCATAGAGGTGAAATACCCGGGTTTCCCCACCAGCGAGTCAGACTAGCCCAGTCTAGTCTTGACATGCATGAACTGATGAAGCCACTCGGATGAGAGGTGCAACGTCTTCACAGACATATTACTGAGTCCAGTTGCCTTCGATTGAATTGCCCAGAATCACTATGACCTGGATGAATGAGAACATTCACAGACATCTTAGAGGAGGACTTCAAGGAAATACCGCCCACCTGCAAGTCTTTATTAACACGAGCCAACAGCTCTTCGAGTTCATTTGGCCTGAAGACCTCCTCGGCGTAGAAGCCCATCTCTAACTTGCGTTTGATGGTCGAATTCCAGTGATTCTTCACGGCATTGTCCGTCCTGTGAATAAATATTATGACGTGAACTCTCAGAAGAAGGCAAGGCTTTATTTTCCCACACACAAAACCATGTCTACAATCCTAAAATCATCCTAATAATGTGCTAATCATAGCACAGATAGAGGTTACTTACTAGAACTACACAATATATCATTTCACCATTGACATTGGGATGAGCACAATAGTCACATCACTGGAACTGTCATGTCAAGTAAGGCAGTAAACCTCAAACACATCATGTTACTACTTATTTTTTTCTTTTGCTGCTTTATACAAAAAGAAAATTAGCATGGTTCACATTTTTCATCACTTATCTACTTATCTAAGAGAAGTATGTCTTATAGAACATCATTTACTCTGATTTAAGGTTCCTGGATACACCGAGTTTTTCTTTTTTCTTTTTTGTTATTCACATGAGATAAGATTTTTTGACATGCAGGCCTCACAGTTATACAGTGAATTAGTGAGAAACAGGAGAGAAACACTAAGATGTGGTTTCAAGAGGCCATGCAACATAAGTTGTATTGAAATAGTTTAGCTATAGAAAAGATGATGTTGACCAGGTCAGATACTCTGTCAGCAGTGTCTTTTAATTGTTACCACAACTAATTTGTTTTGACCATTTAAATCGGCACCACAAAGTTCTGTATGAGTGCAAATATCTGAATGCCATCCAAAAAATATATTTCAGATGTCTTTGCCAGTGTTACACCATGATAAATTATTGTACTTCAATGTACATGCAATCCCCTATAAAACTACCCCTCATTTACCCCCCCAATATTGTACAGCGCTTGTATTTACCTTCCAGGGAGCAGCTTTGCAATCTCGGCCCAGCGGTTCCCGAGCAGGCAGTGAGCCTTGTAGATGATGAGGTCCTCCTCGGCTGTCCACGACGACTTCTTAACGTTGGGATTGAGGTGGTTGTGCCAACGCTCTCTGCACTGCTTCCCCAGTCTGCCCTTGAGATGCTTGGCTACCATTGCCCACTGTTTGTTGCCGTAGACGTTCACAAGCTCTATAACCTGGAGGAAACAAGAGCGCATTTAAACACAACTTATTTTCACCAATCACGCTGTCTTTATCGAGTCGGATTTTAACTCCATGACTTAGACTTAGACAGACTTTACTGTCAAATTGCTCAGCACACATTTAGAATATAAAAGTATATCTTAAAATATAAGGTGTATCAAAATATATAGAAGCAAAAATACTATAAGATGCAATAGTGAAAAATGGTAAAGGTGACCTGTGGAGTTAACAGTAGTGCAAAACATTGTTTGTATTTGATTTAAAAAAAAGTAATTGTAGAGGTATAGAAGAGTGCACAAAAGACATGCTATTCAGTATAAGAATTTGCTAACTACCAACCCTCTCATCCTCCTCTTTGGTCCAGGGGCCTTTAACCAATTCTGGATCCAAAACCTTAAACCAACGGTGCTGACACTGGTGTTCAGTGTGATTCTAAACAAAACAACACAAGAAAACAAATTTTAAAATGCTAATTTCTGTTGATAATAAACAGACAATGAAAAGAAAAGTTGATGAAGCTCACTGGTATGTTGCTGGCTATGTACTTCCAGTCATTTGGTCCAAGTTTTTGAACCAGCGCCTTCAGCAGATCATCCTGTGACAATCAATACAATAAACACGTTTATGTTGACTGAGACTCACATCCTGGATCAGAATTAGAAAGGTTGTATTGCCAAGTAGGTGCATAATAGTAACATGTAGATTAAAAGAGCTGCAGTCACCTCCTCTTGTGTCCACTTCACTTTCAGTTTCCCACCATCCCTCTGCTCTGCCACATCAGAATCAGTGTCTTGATGCATGGCCTCCTCTCCATCCTCACTGAGAAACAAACAGCTGTTATGTGCATGAATCCAGCTGACAGAGAGGCCTGACCCGCCCTGAAGGTATGCTGAGGACAACTGGATTATCGGGTTTATTTCTTATGGCTAACTGGGACTTGCTGGTCAATAGCTAGCACAATCTGTCAGGACAAGACAAAGTTTAAAGCAGCAACGTATTTGACTGATATGTCTGTCTGGCGTTATATTAAATGCTGTCCGGAAAAAGGGCGGCACAAAATGATAATGTTAGGCCAAAACAGCTAACCTGTGTCAAAGGAGCGCCTTTAACGCTGTATATTTAAACGTTAAACCCGCCGAAGATGATAAAAAGAAGTCATGCTAATGCTAAAGTTAGTTCAGATAGCAAAAAAACTACGTCTTACCCGCGCGGCCACCAAGACATTTCCCTCTGTTTCTGTTGTTTACGGTCAGTCGGTGAGTTTCCCTGCCGCCGCTGCACGTCATGTGCGTGAATATTCGGTGTGATATCGTTGAATTCGGCGTGTTTAGTGCCTTTTCTGCGGCCCGAGGTGGAGATAGAGGCTCGGCGCGGCTGTGTTGAGTTGTTTTCTAGCCCTGAGATCAGCTGCAGCGGAGCGGCTGGAGAGTCCGCGCTCCTCGATTTCTATCTCGCGCCCTTCTCTATCGTAGAAGCAGGATAGTGACGTAGTGCGCAGTAGATGTGCGCGTAGGACAGGAGAACAACTGTGTCCAGACACAGACACAACCCAAGTTCCTTCTAATGTAAATAAAACATTTAATACAAGGTTTGTCCTGATTTAAATGTTTTCACTGAAAAGTAGGAAACATTTATTTATTTTAGTTGAAATAAAATAAAATAGAACTTTATTATACCCATAGAAAATTCTTGTGCTACATCTTGCTCAGAAAAAACAAAATGACATAAGAAATGCAGTGCCTAAAAAGTAGAAAAGCAAATAAAATAAGTGTGTAGTGACTGATTTCGGACACAATTCAAGTTTCTTTCAAGCCTTCCTACTGTTCAATTATATGGAGTCTAAAAGTAGGAAACTTTTATTTTTACAATAGTGACCACTTCCTGTAGACTGTCATGTAAAACCCCCCTGGATCATTCTATGTAAATTCAGCCAAATCTGAAGAGTTCTCACCTGACCCCTTCAGAATCAACTGTTTTGTTTGTTTTTTTGTACAATAACTTTCAGATTAGACAAGAGACATTAATATTTTAAAAAGTAATATTAAAAATATTAAATATTCTCTGATCTAGCTTCTTTTTTTATCTACATAAATTACGTATGTTTGGGCTTAGTACTTTCAAAAAGGCAGCATAAGCTATCTGAAACCTTGGACTGTGGAAAACTGTGATAGGTATTTATACCTATCACAGGTATATATGTATATATGTCACATGTCAATGTCAAATTACTTCTTAGTAACATTTAAGGACTGATTAAATTATTAACTGATAAATTAATAATCAGTTTTGACTCTCTAAAGACTTTTTATGTATTTGTATTTACAGAAGTGGTCAGAAAATTGACAATAAAATTTAAAAGCTAACTCTCTTTTTCTCTGAAGTATCCTGACTAAAATGTGCCTGTTCCTCTACAGGGCTGATTACCTGCTCAGCCTCCAGCTGTGCCAATTAACAAAGCAGCTCCAACAGCTTAAAACCCACCTGCAGCTCAGCTGACAGTGATCGACAATGGAAACAATGGAGAAAGCCTTTGTCATTAAAGGTAAGAAAACTGGTCTTATTCTGAAAATGATTTATTCATGTCTCATCAGATGAGTCGATTCTAAGTAGTGCCTAACATTTTACCTTCTAGATATGAAAAGCTTCGAGTGCTCGTCTCCATCGGAGCTTGACAAAAAGTTTTTTGGGGAGCAGAGTCTGCCGTCTGGTTTGTCACTGGAGCAACTGTCCATATCAAGAGTGTCAAATGATACAGTAGCTGATGGCTCTGACCCCAGAGTGTCGATCCTGGCTTCTCTCTGCCTGTCATCAGACACCATTTCTCCCTGTCGGGGGTTTTCACTGAATAGTTTGAACACTCAGGAAGCTGCCAATTGTCACCTAGTGGTACCTTTACTGGGAAAGTCCTCGACTCCCCACATGCTCCTTCAAAAGCCAAAGAAGGCTGCTTGTTTTGACCAGTCGTACAGCGATCTCACAGCCTCCCAAATGTCATGGGACGTGTCTTTGATCAAATCGGAGAGCAACAGCCCCAGAATCTACATGGAGTGCAGCATTCAGGAGCAAACATGGAGTCCAAAACTCCAGCATTCACGAGCTGAAGTTTCTCCCTGAAAAATGTAAAGATGCTCAGTTTAATTTATCTAAAAAAAATAATTTTATACTCTATTGAAATCTGCAAATCCATGTTGTTGCTCATGCATTGTATTTCTGTTTTTACAGGATCCATGAGGACGATTAATGCAGAGAGCTCTATACGCATTATTACAAAATGTTTTTAAAGAATTGAATATTTTAATAAAGGATTGAATAACTTTATTTGCTTTAGTATATTCTTACAATATGATTTCCACAATGAAATGCAATAGAAAAATTATAACTTTTGTTTCCCACCACCACTGTAATGGCCCTCTCTCCTTCATCACTATGTACACAAATCTGCTTAGTCACTGTACAACATATAAAAAACATTCCACGTGTTGCTGGAATCCAATCACAATGGAGTGAAAGGTGCTTCAGTGTCGATGTCATGCTCCTGCAAGAGGGGAAGTACATTTTTAGACAAGGCCATCAATGCATAATAAAGTTAGCTGTAAGCGACTTGAAGGCCACTCACCTGATTGAGCTTCTTGAACTCGACAACCTGGAAGAAAATGTGCTCCAAGATGTGTTTGGCGTCCCTCTGCTCTTTATCCAACTTGGGCGTCACCCCCAGAATTTCACCACATTTCCGCACGTAAAACTCAAGATCATCATCTGTACCTGTGAAAGGAAGCAGTTTAAAATCACAGTATGTATGTTTGTTCTATTCAAAGTCTTAACCAGTTAATCATCATTTAGTAAAGTGCTGAACTTACATTTATTGGTGAGCTGTGCCAGCCGCACTTTCTCAGAAGAGAATGTTTCATCTAGATCGAACAGGTCGAGCATGGGTGGAGGCAAGTCATTTAAAGCCGGCGGAAAGACCTAAATGGCAAGACAATACCAATATCTGGGTATAAATTTGTGCAGCTTTTGGAAAACTGTTTCCATAGTATATTAGATGCTCTAGAAATCCTACGTATGTAAAAACACCAGCTCAGACAGGACTGAAACTTACAGCAGGCTGAAGCTGAGGCAGAAGGGTTTCAAACTGTGGTGTGATCAGCTGGAGAGGCTCGTCTTTGACATTAAGCTGCTTGTAAGCACTGCAAGAAAAAACTGTTTTAGCTATCAAAGAAAACAGCAGTGACTGAAAAGGGAACAAGATGACTTGTATTTTGCATTGTCACCTGATGACTTGGGGTAACGCGTCGGTTGATAGATTGAACAAAGACATATCAAAGAGAGAGGTGAAGTCCCGGGGGTTTTCATCACCCTCCTGTAAGCAAACTCTGAGCTGTTCTGACAAGCACCCTGTATCTGGCAACATGGTGTAATCTGTGATCTAGGGGAACAAACAAGACGGAGAAAAGATGGTTGGGGGCTAATTTAAAAGACAATTAGTGATGCCATTCTCTTGTCACTATGCTTCCTCACCTCCGGGTCTTCTGCGTCAATCTGATTCAGCTGAATAGTATCAGTCATGAGCCACTGGAGCACAACGTCCTGGAAGAAAATAAGGCATATAAAAATGGGCTCAAATTCCAAAGGATCAGAATCTTCTACTATCCTAATGTGTTAATTGACAAAATCAATCTTTAAATGTCATCTGGACTCACCATGATTTTACTGTTCTCCTCTTTGTCTATGTACTGGTCACTGAACATGTGGCAGGAACCCAGAACAACCAGTTTTCCAGACTCCTTCAGAAGACAAGAGACACTGTTCAGCTTCACGTCACAAGTGTACATTCATAAACATTATACGGTCAGGGAATGAGTGTGAGAACTGCACTGTGCCTCTGACCTTGCCTTGATAGAAGGCCATGACGGGCCTGTTGAGGGGAAAGCAGACCGAGCCGGTTGAAAGAACAGCAGCGGCCGGCTTCATCACGCTCAGCGTGGCACCATACGGGTAAACAAATGTGAGAGCCCTGCACAAATAAAGACAGAAAGATCGAGTTTAAAACCAGCTCTCAAAGCCTAATGCTAAATCCAATACTTTATGCACAAATAGGGATATAAAAGCATAGAATTTACTGTGAATTGTTTCCAACATTTTCATCTTCAATGATTCCCGTGACCACTTTACCAGCAGCACGGCTGATCTCTCTAAACAAGAAGGAGGCAGAAAAGTGAAACCGTGAATCAGCTTGTAGATAAATGAAGAGTAGTCGATTTATTGCAAATAATATATTAATATAAACATTGCAAATGTGAATGTAAGTCTGACTGAATTACAAATGTGTGTTTGTATGAGAAAAATAGCGTATAATGTTGTGACAAACCTGTTCAATACACCATTGGACACAAGTGCCTCCTTAGGATGGAAGTATTTGTAATATACATTCCTCACAACAGCATCTATAATAACAGAGAGGAAAGAAAGAATGCACCACAAGGTTAAATACAACTGAAATAACAATAACTGCAATACATGCATGAATGTAGTTAAGTTTAATTTCAGCATGTACCATTGTTGACCATTATTCCAAACTCCTCCAGGAGAAAATTGATGTTAGTGTCATATTTCATTTCTCCTCCTTCACCGAGCATGACCAAGATATTTCCTCCTCCGTCCAGGTAGTGCTTCAGCACCTCCAGCTGAAATAAAACAGAACAACAGTGTGAAAACATGCTTCTGTGCAGAAAGTTAAAATCTTGCCACTTCACCTCTCCAAAGGCTTGCATAACATTACATTGATTAGAAAGCAGCTGATAAAATATACTTTTTTCTAGATACGTCACCTCTGATGCTGTGAACTTCTCCCTTGGGCCCGCAGAGATCCACAACTTGACTCCCTTCAGCCTTTCCAGCGACAGCTCTTCCTTCGTACTAGGGGAGAGAACATGTATTTCGCAACTGAGGCTGTCTTAAACTGGAGAACTATGAAACAATTTGTAGTCCAACTATCCATAGACATAGATCGAATGCAAGTAAGTACATTTACTACTACTACTGATATATACTACTTAGCTCTTCTACTTTTCACTCTACTACATATATATGACTTTAGTTACCAGTTACATTGAAAGAAGGATTTAATATCAAGTTGAACATAACATATGGCACATTACTACAAAATTAACTACCAAACTGCATATCAGAACACATATTTGTTTCCCCTCGACCAAATACAACAGTAAAATACTAAAGTAGTAATAGAGTAACAGAGCAGTCAATAACTTAGCACAGAGACAGGTTGTAACTACACAACACTTTACCTTTGTATTTTCCATTGAGCTCTCAGTCTCTTCTGCATGGATTTGTATCCATTGTTCGTAGTAAACAACTCCCTTTTAGAAGCATTGAAGGTCACAGTGTTGTACTGTTCTTTCTCCATGATTTACTTGGTTCAGTCACCAACGTAGGCTCTTACATGCATCCAAACACCTGGAAAAAAAGGTTTGAACTCCAAGTTAGACCCCGTTTCAACGTACATTACTACTAGCTTTACTAGCCGCAGATTGAGTTAGCACGGTTATTCACCAAATTTATTGACATTCCCGTAAATGATTAAAGTTGTAGTAGTAGTAGTCCATCAGATTAACGGGTCAAGCATCCTCCGTCGTATGCTAGGATGCTGTTAGCAAACATGGCTAGGAAGCTCGCTAGCTTACCTTATTCTGAAGCTAACGTTATTGTTAGCCGTATAGCTGCTAGCTAGCTGACTGTCGTTAGTGTCGTTACCTGCCGTCAGTGTTTGTTGTTTTCAGTTCTTTATATTAAAGACAAAGCTGTAGTAACTATTCAGCGCTGGCACTCAGTTCCATGTGTATGTTAAGTTACAAGTTAATGTTGATAAATGTTAACAACTTACCATGAAGAGCTCCTGGAAGCGGTGCATGCTGGGAGAGAGTGGTAACTATGGGCGCTAACCACCTAGCAACAGAGAAAACTGTCAAAATAGAGGCACTTAAGTTTTATCACATCTTTTTAACGTATCCCATTTGTGAACTGAGTAGGACAATAAAGTGCTATAGCAATAAAACGAATACTTCCATAGTTGAACCATTTGGTTGATAAATAGAAAAAATACAACAAGTGTTAAATACAGTTTTATAATAATAATAATAATCTAACCTTTATTGATCCCCTTGGGGAAATTCCTTCTCTGCATTTGACCCATCCTGTTCAAAGTTAACCTTAACTATACAGACTAGGAGCAGTGGGCTGCCGCGGTGCAGCACCCAGGGAACTATCAGGGGTTAAGGGCCTTGCTCAAGGGCCCACAGTGGTGGTGACTGGGACAAGCGGTCACTCTCACTTTCCCACCTCAACCTCTTGCCAGTCCGGGGACTCGAACCAGTGACCCACTGGTTACAAGTTCGCTTCACAAACCACTAGGCCACTACTGCCCAGACATCTGGGTGCTTGTAAACATTTTTTATTCTATGATTCTTTCTAATCGTCATTAAATACAATTGCAGTCACAATATCTGCACAAATTAGATTAGCTGTTATTTCAAATAATTTAAATACGTCATATCTCATTTCTCCTAATTCACTAAGCATGACCAAGATATTTCTTCTTCCATCCAGGAAGCACAATATAATAGATCGACATTTTTGACCTGATTACACTTAATCCCAGAAATACATCTGATTTACAGTACATACAGTATATTGTATTGCACTGTAATTTGGGGTCTTGCACCAAAATGTCTCTAACAAAACTGACTTTGAGTCAATCAGCGTATTCAATAGCAATATTATCCTCATTTCATCAGACAAGTGAAACAAAAGGCAGCTCTCTTATTTAATTATATTCATGAATAAATGCAGACTTTTCTTAAAATGTCAGTTATTTTATTCCAATATGACATTACAAACAAATGCTGCAGATTGTTTCAAAATGCCATTCCCACTGGAGGAAGATTGGGGATTTTTAAAGGCAAAAAAGCACATGCAAACTGTGAATCTGTGAAATATTAGTATTAGTTTGGACTTTTACATCTTTCTGTCTGAACTCTTCCCATATTTGTACTCAAAATATGAAGCATCTTCTGTATCTAGTGTCAGCTGCTGAATTCAAATCACACATTTAGACAAAACGAGGGAAAACCCGTCACTCAAAGAGTCACAACAGCTTCAGCGATCTCCTCTAGCAGCTGTTTGATAATCCTTGTACAGAAAGGAAGAACAAAAGAAGAGTGCCAAGAAAATACAGGTTTCATGAGCTCCAAATTTGTGCCAAAAGATACCAAACCCTCTGTTAACATCTCAAACACACAGCTCTGGATGTAACTTGTCATTTTTGTTGAGTACATAGTAGAGAATTGGTCAGTCTTGAGAGGCCGATCTGGATCGAGAGCGAGACCTGGAGCGGGAGGCCGAGCGCTTCGCTGGGGACTTGGAGTTCTTGCCAGGAGGTGATTTTGAGGCATGTTTCTCATTTCTGCTCTTCGAACGGGAACGCGAGTGACTTCTAGACTTCTTACTGGAAGATTTCTCCTTGGAACGACTCCTGGATTTCCGCTCGGCTTTGACTTTGGATCTGCTCTTGGAGCGGGACTTGCGAGTGTCTGAGTGAGAGCGAGACTTTTTGCTCTTGGAGGGACTGTGAGATTTGCGAGTGTGTGACCGAGACTTCTCTGGAGATTTGGAGTGGGACTTTCTTTTCGATCTGGAGCGCGACTTCCGTCCCGACCTGGACTGAGACCGGCGCTTGCTGCGAGATCGAGAACTGCAAAAAATTTTTTTAAAATCATATTAATCATATGAGTTAGTGCATTTCTGAGCACCACCAAGTTCCAGATGTCTAAATTTCATTTCCTGACTCTGATTTAAGACTTTGGGTTCAGCATTCATAGCAAGTGTGTCCTTCATCAACACAATTCTGCCTGAAAGCGTCTTGATTAAAACATCAAAAATAACACTATAGGTGTCAACAACCCTAAATCATAATTCACAAAACTGGAAAAAGTCAAAGACGGCAGTTGTATAACACGTGTCCCACCCCTTCCCCCACAAACCCAATCCAGACGCCCAACACAATCCTTTGTAACAGCAAAAGCAGAAAACATCCAGCCAGACGTGTTGTTAAACTAAAGCGCTGTTGTGAAACTGTGCATGTGCATAGTAGAAGTATAGCCTGTGGGGAAAAGTGCTTTTTACACCTTATATTTGTGAAAAATCACCAAACTTTTAAACTTTTGAATGTTTTTAATTAGATTTGGCTGTTGATTCTAAATATGCAGTTTGTACAAGTCGATGACCACTGAGATTGTAGTTATGGCTCTCTACCCATATACTTAGATAGAGACCTGGTATTGTTATCCTGAAATAACTGCCTGAGGGCATTACCAAGATGGCTGCCAAGTGGCAAGGCATGCCAAATATGCATAAAATTACAAAAGGCAGCTTTTTCTGAAGATTTACGTATGCATGTGTAACGGATGTGTTTTTGTGCATGTGGTTAGGGCATCAAGGACGACAACACAAATCACTGTTCTCCAGCTTTTATTCCTGTAGAAGACATTAATCACACATTAATCGTCTTCTGGTCCTTCTATATGTGCACTCTGCTTCCCTCATCAATGCGGAGCAGCACTGTGCCACAGTGAAAAACATTTCAAAACAACGTTTTAAACAGTTCTCTTCATAACAATGAGAGTAAACCAAATACAAATGCCACCTAGTGGC
>OMNN01024333.1:0-19025 GCA_900302755.1 Chromis chromis
ATATATATATATATACGTATGCATGTGTGTGTATATATGTATGTGAAAATACTATTTAGCTCTGCGGGCAAACATATAATTTTGTCATTAATGTGACAAATTGCCAAATATCTTTTGTGCACATTCACATTTCATGGTGACATCTATTCAAATTTTAACCTGTAACATGTGGTTTCTCTATATTCTGAGCCACAAATCTCCACTTCTGCACTACTCATATAAATCAAACTCACCAGTTTTATTTCCTATCTTTATTCTGAAGGTTTTCCCTGAGCCGTTTGTTCATATATCATTCACAGCCTGATTTATAGAACATTTTATTCCTAAAAACATGTAGTAAAATCGATCTTTTTACCCCCTCCCTCAGCTGTTGACAGCATTTTCTCATTTATGGAGTGATCAAAAGAAAATCCCCTCTGTAAAAATCTTTGGCTCTAACACCAACTCAACCAGGTAAAAAGAAAACTATTTTACTTTACTTTATCCAACATTCAGATTTCTGTTCCAGAAACGTATACAAATATTTTAATTTTAATGAAGCAATACCTCATTTGCATATGTAAACATAACATTTCAGAAAAAAATCTTAATGTAAGTTAAAGTTATCAACTGGGGAAGTTTTATGTTGATATTTGTTAAGCACCTGCATTATTTTTGCATTAAAGTGCATTTCAAACCATTAATGTATTGCATCTACTACAGTGAAAAGTTGTGCATTTTGCTCAGAACAAGAGATATTGAGAAAAAAAATCCAATTTGACCAACTTAAAACCAATTCTCCCTATGGTTTTTAATAATTTACACATGAACGAGCTAGAACAGTGGTTCACACATCATTAGCAATGATAGGAGAAGCAGCTCATAAAATAGGACCCAAACTGAATTATAGTAACTCTGTCCATTTATTTCCTCTGCATAAATAATATTCATTGGTCATCCATAGTCCTGCAGTGGCTCATCCAGTCTGACAGCCGCAGCTCTGCACCGTCAGCTGTCAAATTAAGGCAAAAGACATTTTACAAAATCACTTTTTCTCTTTGTTTCTTGCTGAGCATTCGGATGGGAGGATCAATAACGCTCTCATGTCTCTCCATTACATGTAAAGCTGCAGCCAGGAGACAGTTAGCTTATCTTGGTTTAGCACAAAGGCTGTGAACAATCTCACTCTGTCAGACGGTAAACTAAAGATCCACCTACCAGAACCTCATATTATATCTGGATTGTTTAAAAGGTGTAAAAATTGACACGTTTCAGTCCCATAGGAGGTCGTGTGCTTCCCTTCCAGCTCCCTATGAAACCTGCCAGACTGTACGTTTACACTTTAGCTTTTTCCACAGATTAAATTAATGCGCTATAACGCTTTAGTCGTGAGTTTTAGAGGCAGCAGTAAGTGCATTTTGTGATCAACCAGGTTAGTTGTTTCCTTCTGTTTGATTCGAAGCTGCCTCTTTGCCTTTCAGTTTTATATTCAGCAGACAGGCATGACAATAGCATTCATCTTTTCATCTGACTTTCTGAGCACGGCTCGCCAAACTATTAATTTAAACCTCAAAAAGAAGAATAACAGACTTTTCAAAATCCTGTTTTATATTACTAAAGTTCAGATATATAGACATGAGGGCACTAAATGTCATCTCCCCTTTGTTCGGTATACTAATTGAACATTTTAAACCAAATAAACACTTCAAGTCTCCTTTTAAAGCCATTTAAATGTACTTTTCTTACTTCAAACAGACGTTGTTTATACCGCAAATGATGAAATCTCCCACAAAAAAATGAGGTTTCAGAGCAGAAATATTTGACAGACCCGCTGTGACACGGTACCATTATTAGTTAGGAGTACATTAGAGGGACTGGAGGACAGGTATTACATTTTCCATTTTGACTCATTTCTAATTTACAGTCTGATAATGCATTCCTCCATTCTTCATGTGATTACATCACCCCGTAACACAGTGATTTTCCCAAAGCTTTTCTCTGACTAACAACAAAAAAAGCGAGACCAAATATGAAAATGCCACAATAACAAAAGGATGTGGGGGGAACAAAATACCTGGAAGCACAGAAGAGGTTCATCAGAAAAAAAGAAAAGAAGAAAAAGAGACAGAGATGGAAAAAGAAGTTGGCTGTCTGTCACCTGGCAGAGAGAAAAGGCGATTTAATAACTCTGAACAAAGCCGTTCCCTCTAGCAAGTCAAACCTTTAATTACAAAACACGATATGAGACCAAGGCCACCCAATATTACCTCAGTAACCTTGATACAAATCATACAAAGCAAATGAAGCGTTTTAGAAAAAGGGAATGGAGAGCAGCGGCGGGCTTTGTAGCACAACTTGCAGACAGAGAGAGGAGTCTAGTGACGCTGCTCCAGAAGCAGGCATATGAAAATTGATGGAGTCTGGGGAAGCAATTGATAGTTAGAGGACAGGAAGCAGGCTGTAAGGCAATTATCACTATCTCTGCCATTTGATTTAGGACCGTCTGAGTGTGTAATACTGTGAATTAATCACATCCGAGGTAGATACATCAAGGGCCCATTTCTGCCTTAAATTTCAATGATTCTTCTCCATCACCGGGAAAATGCACTTTAGTGATGTTCTAATTAGCCCAGAATATGAATCTCCGCTCAGTCGGGGTGTAAATGTGACGTATGCATATGTAGGCAGGAGAGAGACGGAGGGATAAGCTTGATGACACATTTACCGAATGCAAGGCAGCTTAATCATCATAAAGCGAAGCTCCTGACAAATATAAGCAAAAGGCGGGATGCTGCGTAAACCCACACAAACTTCCAGAGGGGGGGAAGAAAAACACAAATGAAAAGTGAAACCCCATCCTGACACAACATACATACATATGCATATATAAACCATATGTGCCACCCACAAATGAGCAGTGTGAACCAGACGCTGCTCCAGTTATTGTTCCCAGATGCACATTTGCATGGAAAGTCATGTAATATCATTCTTAAGTTTATTAAGCTAATGTTTGCGGCAATGATTAAGTTTTATTCATTGTCACTGAACATTTAATTCAACAAAAGGAAGCAGCGCAGAGTATGTTGTTTAGTAATCCAGGCTGCAGATGGCCTCTAATGAATATTGTGATTTGTTACAACCGCAGGGCATCGCTATCAATAAAGATGAATTTTAAAAAATTGTCTTGATTGGCCTGCAAGTTAATTTGAAACTGCTGGGATTTATCAGCAATATATAGGTTTCTTTTTTGGGAAGTTGGGGGGGGGTACAGCTCATTTCTGCCCTCTAATGGAAAGATTTATTCTTGTAAATGTCGGTTTTGTGTGATAAAATAAATCTTTCGGGATTTATTGAGCTTCTCTGTCCAGGTGAATTCCAAACAATGGGATTTTTCTCTCTAGCTAGATGCTGTTTAGATGGAAATAATTGTGCTTATCTATAATTTGTTCATGTATCTGCACACTGCACAGATAAATCATGCCACAGGGGGAACCGACACAATCATAATAATTAATATACAGCAGGAACAAAGCAGACTACATTGTCATAATGGCTTTTTTTTTAATCACAATTTTCATAAATAATTAAGAACAGCTATCTAGTTTGAAAATTAACACGTCTTTACCTACAGCTATTCAACTGATTTATAGTCATTACTGAATTGTTGAACTTATTAAACCTTTTATCAGTCAACATCACAACCATTTACTGTAATATCTTCTATGTGGGCCACTGGTTCTATATTATTAAAGGTTCTTATAATATAAACAGCATCCTTATGAGAGCAAAATCATTCAGAAAACACGACACACACAACTTTTTTTTTTTTTACAGGATACCTTTTTACCTCAGAATACCTCCTCCAAGTCACTTTTATCTAACATGAAATAATCCTTGCAGAGTGCTGTGGTTTTACCTCTGCTGTCAAACTGTGGCTGCGTTATCGAACAACAAGGCTGCCCTCTGCTGGTGCTGAAATAACCACTACTAATACAACTGAGGTACAGTATCTCTGAGAGCAGACTAGATTTCAGAGCACACGCGTCCATTTTTATATTCGCCACCTCATAACCTGAGGGCCACGTCCATTATTTCTACCAGCGCTGGAGCCTGAGAATAAAATATAACTACCTGCTGTGCATTTTAGTGACCATATAACATTACTGATGAGGTTATGGGTTAACACCAATCTGTGCTCAGGACAGTTATATTGTCTGCAGGCTTTAGTTTCCAGTTACACATAGATCAGTCTTATAAGATTTGCAATGACATAATGAAAATTACTGGGAGCTGCCCTTCAAAAACTGCAATTTCAGTGCACTTTTTATTGCTGCATCTGCACAAATGTGACATACAATCCTATTTAAGATCCAATAACAAATGAAATATAATACAGATGCTAATGTTCTGATCTGTGGAAGCACAGAAAAGTCTTAATGATTTTAACCTTACAAAAATTTAACTTTTTGCCCACTATACTAGACACTATGTTTGGCGGACACCAAACACTGCACATCATCACAAATACGCTATCCCCACCATTAGGCATGGTGGTGGCAACATCATTAGGTGCAGCAAAGTATAGGTAGATCCCAAAGGACAACCTGATGCACTCTGCAAGACAACTGTGACTTGGGAAAAGACTTGTTCTCCAGGAAGACATTGAGAATAAAAATATAACTACCTGCTGTGCATTTTGGTGGCCATAAAACATTACTGATGAGGTTATGGATTAAAAAGCAATTGGCAGTCGGGATGGTTATATTTGCAGACTTAATGATTTTAATCTTACAAAAATGTAGCCTTTTGCCCACTATACTAGACACTATGTTTGGCGGACACCAAACACTGCACATCATCACAAATATGCCATCCCCACCACTAGGCATGGTGGTGGCAGCATCATTAGGTGCAGCAAAGTATAGAGAGATCCCGAAGGACAACCTGATGCACTCTGCAAGACAACTGTGACTTGGGATAGGATCTGTTTTCCAGGAAGACATTGAGAATAAAAAATAACTACCTGCTGTGCATTTTAGTGGCCATATAACATTACTGATGAGGTCACAGGTCATGGGTTAAAACCAATCTGCACTAAGGAGAGTTATATTGTCTGCAGGCTTAAGTTTCCAGTTAGATGTAGACCAATCTTTTATCTTGATTTCTTTTGTGTGATAAGTAAGATTTAGAAAATTGCAATTTCAGTGCACTTTCTACTTCTGCAAATGCACAAATGTGACATACAATCACATTTCAGCTCCGATAACAAATTAAATATACAGACGATCATGTTCTGATCTGTGGAAGCAAAGAAAAGTCTTAATGATTTTAACCTTACAAAAATGTAGCTTTTTGCCCACTATACTAGACACTAGCTTATGTCTGGCAGACACCAAACACTGCACATCATCGCCAACCCCACCATTAAGCATGGTGGTGGAAGCATCATGACGTGCAGCAAAGTATAGGGGAATCTCGAGGGACAACCTGATGCAGTCTGTTAGACAACTGTGACTTGGGAAAGGATTTGTTTTCCAGGAAGACATTGAGAATAAAAATATAACTACCTGCTGTGCATTTTAGTGACCATATAATATTAATGATGAGGTTACAGATTAAAGCCAATCTGTGCTCAGGACAGTTACATTGTCCGTAGAGTGCAGTTTCCAGTTAGACATAAAACAATCTTATATCTTGACATCTCTGTGTGATAACTAAGATTTGCAATGGCACAAATTGAAAATCATTGGAAACTGCCAATCAAAAACCTCAATTTTAGTGTACTTGCTAATGCTGCATATGCACAAACATGACATATGGTCACAATTCAGCTCCAATAACAATAATGCAGACAATAATGTTCTGATCTGTGGAAGCAAAGAAAAAGGCAAAAAAAAAAAAAAAAAAGTTAAAACTACTGTAATTATGAAAACTAACCACTAAAATAATATTGAAATATTTGAAATATTGAAATATTTATTTCAATCTGAATTGATGGCACTAAAATATTTTAGTTGGTAACCCATTTATCCAGTGTGCAATTAGGCCATGACTTTTAGGAAAAGCTCACGTTTTCACTTTTTCATGGTCGGAAATGACAAATGCAATACTTGTAAAGCACTTGATTTTGCTTGTATTTGTCATTAATCCCATTAAGGATATTAAATAATTCACATGAGTATATTAATAAGGATATGAATGATAAGAAAACAGATGAAAAGCACTCGCTGCTGTCGGCTTTCAGATTCTGTTTTACAGCGGTTGACGTCTGATCTTGGAGTTAAAGTGAGTGAAGTTTATAATATTGCACTGCCATGCTTCAATGGTGTTGGCGAGAACAGCATGCATGCTGGTATCTTTATTAAAAGGAATTAGTGATGAATCACTCTCATGCTTGAATCAAACATTATTAATTGCTTAATTATACGCATGATCAATGATGATGAAGAAACAGGAAAACAGAAATGCAAAAAGATAGCAATAACGCATATTTTCAGTATTTTAGAGATCCCCCCAGCCTACAAAATAAAATAAAAAAACTCATGAATCATGTTTTCATGGGAACTTATGTATTACTAGCCCTATGAGCCAGGGGCCATTTTCAGAGTAATTTCACTGCCTTTTCTTTCAAGTTCTTATCTTGGTCATTATGAGGGTGAGGCATACATAGTGCATCTTATTTTTTACAGAACAGTCTAGGCCAGGGGTGCCCAACCCTGGTCCTCGAGGGCCACTATCCAGCATGTTTTAGATGTTTCCCTCTTCCAACACACCTTATTCAAATGATCAGGATCGTTATCAGGCTTCTGCAGAGCTTGATGATGAGCTGATCAGTTGAATTAGGTGTGTTGGAAGAGCTGTATCCAAGTTGGACCTACCTTTAATTTAATATAAATTCAAAACTATTTTCTCTCACCAACACTGTGTCGCACAGACATGCACAACTAGGATCATTAGAAATCGTGTGGTTCATTAGAATAAACACTTCAAGAGAAATTCTACCAAAAATAAGGGATGTGAATTTGAAGTCTCTGTCATCTCTAAGGGTTAAGGGGAGTCAAGCTCTTCCTGCCTCCCCTGCAGTTGGCACACTGCATATTTCTGAATTCATATGGTTTAAATTTCCCTCTCTGAAATTCAAATCTTGCAATATAAATAACACATTTTTCCTCCTCGATTCATAAGTTTAAGTGTGCTGAAACTCCAGTCAATCATCTGAATGTTTCTCTTTTCTCTCAGAAAATAAGCTAGTGGGGCTCTGAAGGTTTCATTTTGGCTTTTTTCTGTGTGTGCATTTGTATCACTAAGGTTGCAGAAACAGAAATCAGTTAATATGGTCACATAATGGACACTTGACTGCCTTTTGGGTAACTAAAAGCAAGACTGTATAACATTAATCAGCAAATTTTAGGCAAATTCAAGGGTAATGTTGAGCTTATGTTTAGGTGAAGGTTTGGAAAGTAGCGGATTTGGTTAGTGTAGATCAGTGTTATGAGATCTGAAACTATGTGGTTGTCCTAAGTTTAAGTTAAGTTTCCACACATATGAGAAAAAACAGAGAACTCAAACAAGCATGCCATGCCAATCGACATCAACAACACATCAAATACAAGAGAAAATTGCGATTACCTTGTTTCTGGTGGACTTCAAGCTGCAGATGCTGTGTAGACCAAGAGATATTGGGTACCACAGAGCCTTTTTGTGCAGGTGAAGTGGTGCAGTAATGCCAAGTTAAGAGGTAATCTTGTGACTGCAAATGCTAAACAAATGGAAAGAAACTGGTCTACACAGAAACTATTCACTACTCCGCTTTTCAACATTGAATATGGTCAATTTAATTTTGAGATTAAATTTTTTTTTTAAAGACAGATTTCTACAAAGTAATGTCAATTAATTAAAAATATAATACCTTAAAATAAGTGATTGCATAAGTATTTAGCCTCGAAAGAGACTGAATTGACTCAAATTGAGACTCAAATTAAGCTTTTTGACCATCAGACTAGATGCTATGTTTGGCGGACACCAATAACTGCATATCATCACAAACACACCATCCCCACTGTGAAGCATGGTGGTGGCAGCATCATGATGTGCAGCCAAAGTATGGGGAAATCCAACTTGATGCACTCTGCAAGAGATCTGTGCCTTGGGGAAGGATTTGTTTTCCAGGAAGACAATGACCCGAAGCACACAGCCAAAGCTTCAGAGAAATGGTTTAAAGACAACACGATGAATGTTGTGGAGTGACCGAGTCAGACACAGACTTTAATCCAATTGAGAATTTATGGCTGGACTTGAAAAGGGCTTTTCGCTCGTTTGTCCTGTGTAACCTGACAGAGCTTGAACAGTTTTACAAAGAAGAATGAGGTTAAATTGCAGTGTCCAGATGAGCAAGGCTATTTAAGGCCTATCCACACAGGCTCAATGCTGTAAATGTGCCCGAAGCTGTATCCACTCAATAGTGAATTCAAAGGGATCAATACTTATTACCTTTTATATTTTTGATATACTGACATTACTTTGTAGAAATCAGTTTTCACTTTGACATGAAAGAGTCTTTTTCCCCTAACGTTGTCCAAAAAGCCATATTAAATTGACCATGATTCAACGTTCAAAGGCAATTATAGTGAAAACTTCCAAGGGTGAATACTTTTTATAGGCACACTATCTGCCATGGTTGTTTTAGGCACAGGTTTATTACATACAGCAAAAATGAGGTGTGACTTTGTCCCAAACTCTCCACTTTACAAGTTCACACAGATGCACATAAATCTGAGTTTCAAAGAATTTTCGATTTAGGTGTTTTAAAGATCTAAAATGCCGTTTAGGAGAACAAAAAGGAGAATGTTCGTTTTGCAAAAATATTCATATTAATGTGGCCTTAAGCAGTTTGATTTTTAACTTTACTTCTATTCCTTTATTCATAAATGACCACATGAATTAGAAAAGCTTGAATGCAGCTTTCTTTCTTTTTTCATACTGAACATAACTTTAAAGTTTTGAACCTGAACTTGGGATGACCTAGACATTTCAAAAATGTTATTTCAAACACAGAAATTCATACAGATGATTTAAAAAGTAAAATATTTCAATGTTATCAGTGCGTTCATTTAAGCTTCAACAAGGTTTAATAAAAAATCTATTTAGCAAATAGTTGCTAAACAGATTTGAATTACTTCAGCTTTTCTTTTCGTCCATATAATTCCTAACTTGTAAAAAAAATAAAAAATACAAGAGAATTTTTCAAGTTACTGTAACACTTTATTTTCTTAAATACCACAGAATATTAGTACAGTCAGTTACACATATTTTTAGAGGCAGAAGACATTCTGGTCCCTCTCACCCTGCTTTTATGAAAGGGATAAAGGGAAGCCTTGGGTGGTATCAGAGGCTACATTTGTTCACACACACACGCATACACACTTATATCCACACACACACAAACTTACACTCATTATCCACCAACACGGAGAAGATGACCATCATTATCCATGTTGGATTCTCCATCTTAGGTTTCAGACGCCCACATGCCAATTCGCAGCACCAACACGTAGAAGATGACCATTATTATCCATGTGGTGACAAATAATCTATTTAGCAAAAAAAAATACTGGTTGCTTTCCAACTGATCCCTCCCAGTTTCAAAGATGCCGATTTCTCAGTAGTAATTGTTTTGGTCCTTTTGATGCTCAGGACAATAACCTTATGTTACAAGCGGGGCTGATGAGAGGTTTAGAGACATCATTTGCCAATTGGAAATCATTAGCCTATAATGAAGCCTTTCAGCAAAGCATTAGACCGCATGAGAGCTTCAATCTTGTTGCCCACCAATCTATAACAAACGGGAGGTTCAGGCTTCTCCAAAGTGGAGTAAAGGTTTACTCAGGTTATTCTGAATTATGACATTTCCAAGGATCAACACGAAACCAGAATAACCACATTAACAGCCTCCATGCATGTAAACATAGCCAGTGTTGTCAGCTACAGTATATACAGTGTTGATTCAGGCAGTGCATGATGAGACCAGGTCAGAAATGCCAAAGTCAAGAGTTAAAAGGTTCATATTCAGGGGACGTTATGGTTCAGTCTCACTTGTCTGACATTCTGTCTTCATCTTTCAGTAGTACCGTCACTGAAGCAATAACAGATTCATTGGCACATTAAACACTGTCATGAAAAGAGAGTGCAATCGTTATTAGTTCTGACATTTCTGTGAGATAAAAATCTAAGCGGCATTATCAGTGAAGCCATATCTTTGTGATGTTTTTTTTATATATTTTTTTTATAAGAAAAGTCATCAACTGCAGGAGAGAGAATAAAAGATGGACTCTTCAGAGTAACAGTGCAGCAGTATGAAATGATGCATTCAGTCCGATAGGCAGGAGGACACTGAACACACTCTGAAAAGATGTAGCAAAATAGGAATGTGCCGAATTCCACCAGAAAGAAAACATGCATTCAGTTTCCGAATGCTTTTCGGTGGAGACGAGATGGGATGCAAACAACTTCCCCAAAGAAACACAGCTTATTTACAGGGTAAGAAAGAAGTGCAAGGCTAAGCTTTCATAGACATTCACACACTTAATATCCACAGTATATACCAAAAAGACATGCGTAGAGGCACATACATATTCATCATACAAAAACAAAAAGCAGAACACCAGTCAGACACAGCTTTTGTGACTCAAATCTGATCAACCAACAATGAAAGCGATGCGCGCAAAGCACTGACATCATGGGATGTGGAAAAAGGCAAAAGCTGAAGTTCCAGCCCTTTGAATAAACATTGTCACCCACAACAAAGAGACATCACTAATCTTCCATCCATCTCTTTACCGATACAGAGTGCCAGCCTCATCTTCGACAGAATGCCATCACCCAAAGAAAACGTCTCCTTTTTTCATTTTCACGAGGAGACACAATATTTGGTTTTCAAATTGGGTTCTAAACTTTCATCGATTGTGTTCAAACATTTCCGCGGCACAGCGTCAGTGCCTATAAATTTAATTTAAAAAACTAATTCCCTGCTTTGATATCTAAAGAGAGGGGAACAATTGCAGGGAAAACGCATTAAATAAATGCCAGACAGGTGCATCTAGAAGAACAGTAATTTAAAATTGGATTGGAATTAGCATCCAATATACAAAGTCTCCTGGGACTGTAAATTGCAAAAATAAATGATTGCAAGAGTTGAAATGGTACAATTTGATTAAGACCGTCAGATTATTCTGAATACAATTAAGGCATTTTGAGCCTATTAATTTTTCCACTCACCTGAGGGGTGCACTACGAAGCAATATTAATGAGAAAGCAAAGTACGCTGAGTTTAAAATCACAATCACATTTTTGGTGTCACAAAGGTGGTTCTTTTTTTTATATATGGCCAGATAATGCTGATGCTGCACAGATTGTCAGCTGAGGTTATATCTGGAAACCTGCACAAAAGAATGCTAAATGAAGCTATGCAGTTACAGTCGAGTAATCTGCATGTGTTGTTTTGCCAAAATAAACTAGATGTATTAAGTTGGTGATGCAGAAAATGCATAAATATGTTTTTATGCTTGGTCCTGATTTGCTGCCAAGCCCATTTTACACTGCTGGTACTGCAGCTAACAGAGAATATTTAATCGATAACATTACTTCAACCCTCAATTTAGCCAAAAACTACATTGATTTCCATGTATCCTTAATTATGGAACAGTGTCAGAACATCATGTTTAAATGTATGAGGTTTGTAGGGGCCATATTATGCAAAATCCATGTTTTCATTGTTTTTGAACATAAATACATTTCCACAGCATGTCTAGGGATATGAGAAAAAGACCTTGGTTGGATTTAAAGCTACAGAAACATCCCATTTGGAACAGGGCTAAAATCAGGGGTGTTATAGGAATGGTATGGTGAACAATCTGCGGTGTATTTGAACTGAAATACACAATCTGGGGACACTTTTTGACCATTAACTTGGTCAAAAAGGGGGACAATATGGGACCTTTAAAGTTTAAGCAGCTGCATAAAAATACGCTGAGTGGTAAAATATAGCATTCCTCTCTTGCCCTTATTTGCAGTATCATGGCTTTTTGCTGTGATAAATCTTTAATATTCTTCATAGCGCTCCGTTATAATAACCTCTTGTATGAAGTAGGCAGCATGCAATCTGTGAAATTTCTGCAGAAAAAGAGCCAAATGACATGTCAAAATGCCCCATTTTACGTGAGCATGCTCAGAATAAAGTCAGCAAAGAAAGTTGATGGCCACTGTCATGACACCCATTTTCTCTGACTGAGGTTTTGGGTTTTGTCCAGCCAGCTAACGCCAGGAAGTCGTACTTGTTTCGTAGGACACCCCTCAGGACAGAAACACTGTTTTTGTACAGTGAGGTAAAACATTCCCGTAGACTATGAGTAAAAACAACTTTGCAGACTAATAAAAGAGAGGACTAAAGATGCAATGACTTGTTGCAGTGTTTGAATACTACCTGCATTGCTACAGAAAAATATTACAAGTTTCCTTTTCCTCATTGTAAGTCACAAAAACACACCCTCAGTCACTTTTTAGTTCACTGTAGTTTGGCAGATCACAGAGAGAAGAAATAACCATAAGTCACTGTCACAAACTGGTAACTTTCATTGACAAAGACATCTGAATTATTTTTAAAACGGTCACTACAGAGTAAAATAAATTAGACTTCTTTTTTTGTGTGTTTGTTTTCAAATCATTTCGATTCTTACTCCTCCTTCTCTTGGAGGGAGGCACGTACACGATTGCGCACAATAAAAGCCGTAAGGGCACTGCAGCAGGCAGTGAAGATAAAGAGCGCGACAGCGTCGTGCGCCAGATCTCCGTGGAGACGCTCATAGAAGGGACGGCGCTCCATGAAGTCTGTTCGCAGCGCTTCGACCTGCATCAGGGTGCACACCACCACAAACACGTGAAAGATCTGGTGGCCCTGCCCGATGAAGTCACACCTCCCAGGGAACAAACTTTCTGGGTGAGGGCAGCAGAAGAAATAGGCGCTGATTAGGAAAAAGAGCACATGGTAGAAATGGTACGCCACAATTGGGTCGGAGCAGCCATCCTGGTAGCACCTGTAAATGCGATGAACCACTGGGCTTATGTCTAAACAGTAAGCCAAGGCCGATGGCACCACTTGGAAGAGCTTGATAGCTACCTTGGGCAGCTCAGGGCTGGCATATTTGCCGTAGCAGCAGCCAAAGCAAGTAAGCCAAGCCAAGAAAGCTGCAGCGGGCAAAAAGAACCCCTGCACGCTGGTGTGCAGCTCTTTCTCTATGGCATAATAGTAGTGTGCCAGAGCACTCCCATACTGGTAGACGGCAACCCCCACATAGTCGAGGAAGTAGAAGGTGTAGTAGGAGAGCTCCGACTTGGCAGAGAGGAGATGAGCGAGAGCACTGAAGGAGAGGTAGGTGAAGGCTGCCAGGAGCACAATGAAGAGGGGCTGGGCGTGAGGGTCTCGCAAAAAATCCACCGTCTCCGAGATCTCCTGCCACTTCACCAAGATGATGAGGGCAGCCAGCAGGTGGGTCCACACATTGAGGGTCTCATTGTGCCTTTGGAAGAGGGTGAGGAAGTAGTAGCGCCAGCTTTGGTGCGGCTGTCGGTAGCCGGTGAGGATGTGGCGCTCGCGGAACACCCAGGGAACGTCGGAGATCTTCACAGTGCAAGGCAGCGTCGGGAAGGCCGACTCCAGCAGCTGGGGGATCTGTCGCAGCTGCTGGGCGTTGATAAAGAGCCGACCGATCTGCTCCATCACCACCGTTGCCATGGCAAACTGGAGACAACAGAGGAGGGTGGAGAGAGTGAACCAACAGTCAAGTTAGTCAACATGTTTCTGGCTTTAAGACACATCGGTCCCCAAGTCTGTCCACATGTATAAACACATGTATAGACTACAGTGCGTGTTCCTGCAATACTAATGTCACAAAATTAACCTACAATTAATCCAATAATCAATTAGTTGTCAACCATTAGTCGCCAACTCTTTTCCAAATGTATTAATTGGGCTGCAAGTACGTTTTTAAGAAAAGCATAGGGTTAGGGTTAGGGTAAATTCCAACTCATTCCAGCTTCTTAACTTTAAATTTTTTCAAGACATTTGTCATCTTGGACCACATGCGTCACCATTTTCTGACAAAACAAATGATTAAATAATCAAGAAATTAATCGACAATGAAAACAATCATTAGTTGCCTTTTCATAAAGCCAAGCAGTACTGCAGCAGTTATTTGGTCAATGAACAGAAAAATAATCAAAAACAGAAAATATTTTACATGAACAACCCCTCAAGTTACAACTTATTCCTTATTGCACATCTTTCTTTGCTAACATTAAATTTGTAATATGGTATTAGGCTGTAGCTCTGACCGTACAGAGTGACCTAGATTAATTAGAAAAGTTATTTATTAGCAGTAAACTTGATAATGAGTCAGATACAGCAACCTTGTATTGCCATCAGCCACCAATGTCTTGTTTAAAGAGCCAATATTGTGCTTTTTGGGGTTTTCTGTTTCCTTCAGGTGTTACATAGCTGAGTTTTTGTGCATGTAAAAGGTCTGCAAATTTACAAAGTCAACACGAGAATGAGGTTTTGCTCATTTGCCTTGTTTGAAGGCCCAAACCATGTATATCTGCATAACACAGTAGCTGGTTTGACAAATCCTCGACAAAGAATGAGCAGCTCGCTTGCAGTCCACCATTATTTCCTCACTAGAGTGGCTTCTGATTGAGCTACATACTTATACTCAAAGACCTGGGTTTGTGGTACGTAACCAAGAAAATGGTGGGTGCCTTAAAGAGACAGGAGCTAAAACAGACATTTCAGACACAAGGTGGAAAGACGCGCTAGAACAATGTAGATTATGTGTTTTTTCAAAAATTTAAGCATGTAAACATATCCTAGGAGGTCCAAAAAATAACATTATAAACCTGTAAATGTGCATAATATGGACTCTTTAAACTGTCTGAGCAATAATATGCAATACATCTCCTTTGTAGAGTTGATGTTTCCGCATTCCAAATTAAAAGCACACGAACGCACAGACAGAAAAATAATTTACAGACTCAAGAAATGGAATACCAAGGAGTAAGTGAATGTGCATATTATCCGTTCATAAATTAAATATATTCTGTTTTGTGCAGTTGGTTGAACAAACAACAGATTTAACATATCATCTAGGGCACTGGGAAAATGGCTAATCTCACTACTTTTCCACTCTCTTCTTCTTGCTAATTAAAAAATGATCAGATTGTTTGAGCATAAAAATAATTATTAGTTGCAGGTTTTAATCTTTGTAAATGAAAAAAATCGGATTAAATGAAGTAATTAATCGGACGCTTGATTAATGACGGTTTCATTAACAGGTTTTCCTTTAAGCCGCAGTAATTAGGGGTGGTGAAACATCCTGGTAAAATTGACTTAATATGACTCTTAATTTGTTATCAAATAGGAAATATTTTTGATTATAGCTGCGAAAAGCTCCACTATGTTCACTAACTTTGGTTCTGGGTTGGTGGTGTTCAGTGGGTGTATTTTTGGCAGTAGACAGCTTCATGCTGTAACTGCAACTAAGGTTGATGAGAGTTATGAGCCAGAAAACAAAGCAATAACCCGAAGATTGTTATAGTAAAAGGCTCCATAGACATGAGCTGCAATGTTGATCTGTGTTCACACGGAACCCACTCACATTTTACACACCCCATTTCATCTAAAAGTAATAACAAACTATTGATTAGTGTAGTTTTAAGTGTTTCCATTTGGAGAATGATTCTGACGTCTCCTGATGGGTTTTATTGTTGTTGGGTTGACCATCTGACTGGTGTCTCTGAATCAGGCAATTGCTCCACAGCGTTATGCATCACTCTGAGTGACGGTTGCTCACCACAGGACCTCAGGTGCAATAAAGCTCTGACCGTAGCTGCCCTCATTTTCATAAATTCTACCAGTGAGGCCTTGTCAGTATCGGTGATTGGAAATGAGGAACTGCCTCCTGAGAAGTGCAGAGCTTCTCACAGGGACTGTGTTTTCTATGCTGAGCAGATGCATCTAGAATTTGAAAATGGTTTTTAATACATAAGACAGTGGCAGCTGACAAAATACCATAAAAAAAATCAAAGGTATTAATGGATAAACCTGACAGGAGCATTTGCATTTGCAGCAACACAAATATAGCATATGGGAACAACCTACTACACAGAGAAGAGAAACAAATAGATATCACAGTATAGAAGACAGATGACCACAGTCATTTGCATTCAAACAGTGGCCAATTGTTGCAGCAGTACATGGTTACAGGAACGGTCATGTCTATGATTCCTATTCACTGTTTATGTAACCAGCCGTGCAATTCTGGGGTTGCCATGTGTTTGGACAGACAAGGCATTTCGATGGCCGCTCCTTATTTACATAAAGTTGAGGTCTAGGCTATTTTATGCAAATCACAGCTGTCTAGTACAACTCACCACCTCTGGAAACTATAGGTGATCTAAAATGAGGAGCAACTATGTCATCTCAAAAGTTTCCAATAATACACTTTGGCAAACTATTTCCAAAATATAAGAGAAAGTTTGCAAATGTTGCAGTATTGGTCCGATTTGAGATCCAGGAATTCAATTAGGTGCAGCGAGTGTTGGTGTAATTGTAGGTGGCTGTAGCCTGTAGTCTGTAGTTTGGTTTCCTGTTGGAGATCACCTGTCATCATCTATCGTGACACTGCCTAGTCATACGTCCATCAAGCATCCAATGCTAGGAAGCAATGCAACCCCTTGTGTCCAAAAATGCCCTTATGGACACATACCATAAGAAGTATAAGAAGATCTCAAAGCATCACAATAGGAGCTAATCAATGGCATCTCTGTTAAATGTGCCATTGGAATATAGAGACACTGGTGTAGTTGATCCCCGCGTGTCTCAAACACATGAGCTCTGACTGGAGGTCATTAAGCATCACAGAAGTCTTTGTCATGGTGGTACTTTAAAGCTAACCCACAATGCTCTCTGCTTGACAACATGATAAAGACGTTTCCTGGATATTAAACAGTAAGATGATGAACCTGATGACGCAAGCAGGTACTGCAGCTAATCTACAAGACATGAATACTAGGAACATGGTATCGGATCGGTATCGGCAAACGCTATATATGAAATGACTCAAATGGGATTGGAGGCAAAAAATAATACTTGATCAGGTTTGTTTGTTCACAAACTTGTTTGGATCTTCTTATTCAAATCCAGCAAAACTCCTTTTCAGACTAATCCTTTAAGGTAAATATAAAGGAAAATATTACAGTTCCGAGAATTCTTTGTGTCTACAGTATAGAATTTGTTTTCTGTTTGCTGCAGCGCTAACAACTGAAATTAAATGTAGTAAGTTATAATGTTCTCCTCCTAACCCATAAAGCCCTCCATTACCATGATCTTTTACATACATGAGTGCATAAGCAAAGGCAAAATACATCCTCCTCAATATTTAGAACACATGCATATTGTCCCCCCCAATAACAACATGGAAGAAATAGAGGGCTTTTTTTTGGAGAAACGCTACAACATTTACTAATGGATGCAACAATGTTTGCACCAGTGTGTGCAACGATTAGTCAATTAGTTGTCAACCAATAAATTCATCACCAATTACTTTGATAATCAATTATTCAGTTTTAGTAATTTGTTTTTGGGAAAAATAAGCCAAAATCCTCTAATAGATATTCAGTTCTTTGAGTTGTGAACAAAACAAGACGTTTAAAGACGTAATTTTGGGCTTTGGGAAAACATTTTTCACCATATTGTGACATTTTATCGACCAAACGAGTGACTGATTAAAACAATCTGCATATCATGAAAACCACCAACAGAGGCAGCTCTTTTTTTCTCTTCAGCATATCACGTGTGTTATTTCCTGAATGTGCAGAATAAATTTAGATCACAAGCAGAAACCTTGTTGAAACACATTTGAGCAACTAAAATCCAGGTTGTATATATTATTTTACATGAATTAGTTGATGTTAACAGGTGCCACATGCACATTTATAGAGGTTACTTCCAAATATAAGAGTAAGTTCACCTGTATGTGAGTGTTAAATCATCAGGGATGGAATTAAATGAAAAAAGTAGCACTACAGGAGAATAAATATTTGAATACAGAATCCCTGAGAGCCTTGCTGCATTATATTCCATTATATTTGCCATTTTCCACCATAAATTGAAGCAAGAAAGGCACAAATGGAATGTATAGAGGAGGGAGGGGCTCATATAAGGAGACTAGGGTTAAAAATCACATTGTTCACTTTAAATCTTTGTGGGTTTTTACACCGAGAGGCAGAAATCAGGCTGAGTAGGATGAACGCGGGCCGTGGATGAGGAGGAAAAGGCGTGGAGTGATGAATGGGGAGAGATTACGCAACATAACCCCCATCCGTCGTCCACACCCTCGGCTTCCAACGAGGGTTTGCGAATGCTTTAAAATATTCATAGGTGCAGGAAAAACGCTCCACTATAACGAAAGGAGCGTGTGTGTGTGTGTGAGAGAGAGAAATATGGGCATTGAACTCGGGCCTATGTGGGCCTGTTGCAGCCCCAATTCCCACCGGCGGATCTGCACCTGATCGGCGTGTCTGCATAAATGTGCATCCACCTTAATTTAATTCATCATGAGCATCACAAAAAGCCTCAGAAATGCGCTGATGAAACTGACAGGCGTTTTTTTTTTTTTTTTTTAAGGCGCATCTATCTCACTGTATGAGACACAAAATGTCAGAAATGTTCTGGATTATTTAATAACCTGCAGGTAATAAAGAGGAACGTACCTGTCGATGGGAGAATCAATCCGAGGATAATAAAGCGCTGGATGGGTGAATAAGAGCCGCGCAGAATATGGATAACATTGTTTGAAGGGGCGGCAGCAGAGAGGATGACCGTGACGGGAGCAGCAGCCTGGCGGAGCTTCACCGCGCAGCTGCCGGGAGGAAACCATGCGCGATGACGGGCGCGGTTCCTGGCCAATCAGCGGCCACGGTGCTCCGCCAATCACAGC
>OMNN01024334.1:0-22998 GCA_900302755.1 Chromis chromis
TTGACCTCCAAACTTCCTAGACCCCATTCTGATCAAGCATCAACAGGATGCAGTGGAACAAGTTTGATTGACAGAGGCCCCACTGCACAACCCAGAGTACCCAAAGGATCCACTGCCAACGTCCTGGTGCCAGACCCCATAGGACACCCTGAGAGGTCCTCTTGTCCATGCCCAATGGTTCAGAGCATTTTTGACCACATAAGGGGGACCGACACAATATTAGGCAGGTGGTCATAATGCTATGCCTGATCGGTGTATGCGCATTTCTTTTTTTCTGAAATGACATTACTTAGATGTTGGCTCTGTCGTGCCTAAAAAATAAGTCTCTGATTACATGAGATTGTCTTGTGAACCTCCACAGGTTGAAAACTGGAGGAGGAAGGCTGTTGAGACCTGCTCTTCCAGCAACCAGCTCCTAGCTGCAGGTCAGTTTGTCTATAATGTCCCTCATCATGGTTGTCAGTGATAAGAGGCAAACAGCTAGTTGGGGTAAACAAATAAAGATTCTGATCCAAATATGACAAAACAGTTCATGCTAAATAATTATAATTTGACTTGAATATGTGTTTCTGCTCATCGAGCATCAAAAAACACATATGAACAAATTATTAGGTGTAAACAGAATGATGGAAATACAAAACCTGGTCACTAAAATCTTGTACAGAATATCTTAGGTATCTTCTTTGTTTGCCCCTCCAGCTAGAAGAAAATCCAAGGAACATGCAGAAATGCCAAAGGTTTGGCCAGTGCATGATGAAGTTTAGAAGTTGAGGTTCCTGTTAATGTAATTTACTTATTTTTTTTGTTGCTTTGTGATTGTGTGGTTTAAAATCGGACTAACAGTTCTTCTGCAGTTCAACACTAATACAGTCAATGCTTGTACTCCTTGTTTACAGTGTGCAACAATTTCCTCATTTATCTTCATTTTAACCAGCGTGCTCAAATCTAATTTGCAAGAAACAGCCCTTTTGATTTCACAGCAGCTTCAGCATAAGCCCAATAAGCAGAAGGCATATGAGTGGACTTTTGCCCTCAGGGTGTTTCACAAAGCAGGATTATAAGTTTACCAGTGGAAATGTCTTAGATATCTGAAATGAATTTAGAAATCTAAACTTCAACATAAGGCTCAGTCATGCCTGTTGATGGCTCGTAATAAATACATTTGCAGAAGATTGGATTTTGATAGTTATCTATGGTACAAATGCTGCTTTCTGAAATGCTCCGCTGTAGCTGCATGCAGTTCTCAAAGGGTTAAAAGTGCCGTTTATCAACTCTGAGTACTTTTTCTTCTTTTATTAGAGGAACAGCGGAGTACTGCTGCCAATATTCTAAGACTTATACATGGTAAGGAATCCCTTGTGCTCACTATAAATCAGTGAAAATATTTGATTTAGGAAAAAAATGGTAACCCTTTGAGTGCTGTGCTTAAGCATAATTTCTCGCTTCATAAGCAGTGCCTGACTGTACGATTATGTGAGTGAATTTTAACGAGTGTGTGTGCCTGTGTGTGCTTTGCAGACCCTCTGACCAGCCACATGGAGATGGTAACTGAGATCGTTGTTCCCACTGTGTGCACACTCTCCATTTTGCTCAGTGCCATCTTCCTCATGTTCCTGCTGCGGAGGCGGAACTAGAAAGTGTGCATGTTTACGATCACAAGCATCAACACACATATACACACAATCTGTACACAAACACACACACTCATAAGATTAAGTGTATCATTTCTTTAATGGATTATGTGTAAGCATAAATACATTATTTGAACTGAATTTAAACAGATTTACTGGCTTCATGAATTTGATGTGCATACAGTGTTTAAGTAAAATCATTGGTTTAGCCTGTAATAATGAACTTAGTAACAGACACTCAAACAGTGTGAATACTCCTGCAATATGTTAGATTTCCTTATTAAAATATTGCTGTGAAACATTGCCATTGCAAACAGCCCATATGATCTACTGTATTTTGTGTTTTCATTTGGATAAAGCTGTTTGATTTTGAAAAATCCTTCAAAATCTCTTTCAGCTGCTATCGTGAGCAACAAATGTGATAATAAAGATGTGGTAACCCAAAGATATATACACAAAGGACTGGCATTTATTTCTTATTGGAAACATTTATCAAAAAAGTATGCAGTATATTAACAGAAAAACCTTACAGTGGTCACTATACTGACCAACCACTTTATCAGGTACACCTGTGAAATTTAATGCAAATTTGCAAATTCTGCCAAAAATTCTACTTTTACAAACATTTTACATTTTAGTTTTTGTTTTTTTAAAGGGTTATTATTAAGGCCAATGTGGGTGGTGGTGACTGAAATACATTTACAAGTGTTTCTAATATACTGTCCACTCCTTTAACATACATGAGGGATGCTCAGCATTAGAAAATATTAGATTTCTCAAGGTACCTAACACAGTGACTGGTGGGTGAAGCTTATTACTGCAGTTTAAGTTCATTTGGTTAGTTCTTGTATATCAAAACACGTTAAATGCTAATGAAAAAATCATATTAAAAAACACCTTTTGTTGTTTTGTTGTGCGCCTTGTAAATTCATGCAAAGTTGACGAGGCTGCAGCACACCATGGTGGAGAAGAAAGCGGGATCGTCACTGTCCCCATTCACTGTTTCATTTGGGTAATCTAAAAAAAACAAACAGTTAAAGAGGAAAATGTTATCTGTGCTTTACTGGGTAGTTTCTACGTATATATTTGGAGCAGTACATAAATGTCACCTGTTTCAAAGATGATATGATCAATCAGCGGTCTGTCACTGAGCTGTAAGGCTGTCCTGACCTCACGAGGACCATTACCACTGGACACCTCAACCCCCCACACTACTGGATGCTCTCTGTGGAAAACACACAAACACAAACATGAGAGATGAGACAGTAACCTCTTTGAGTGCCAACAGCAAATGCATACATTTTGGATCAAAAAGATATCCTGGTGAAGTGAACAAAATGCAAGTTTCCAGAAAGCTTGCAAAATGATTCAACCCCTGAAGTCAGTGTTTAGCAATAATATCCTTTGACTTCCACTTTGGTTTCTTGCAAGCTTCTGATGTCTCTCTTTGCGCATCACTCCACAAAACAGACCCCCAGAACTCTACAGGTAATTTTTTTTCTTGCATATTCAAGAAGACTTTCATCTCCTTTTTAGTCAAGATTTGAGTGCAGGGAGGTTTCCAGGCCTGAGATCATTGCTTGTTTAGTGTTCTTCTAATACGATGATGCTTTAGTTCCTGCTTTCATCAGGTCCTCCTGCAGGTTTCTGAGAGCAATACAGTGAGAATAATTGCTCTTTCTTCTACCTCAAGGTTTGTTGCCGTACCATGAGTTTAAAACCTGCGTATGATACTGCCAACAATGTCTCTTTCAACTTCAAGTGTCTTAGAAGTCTTTTTCAAAACCTTTGCTTGTGCGCTATAATGAAGTATTGTTTTCTCTTAGCTTTTAAGAGAGCTTCTTTTCCTTTGCCAAGTTTGCTACCCACCTTAAACACCTGCATTCATTTTATATTTTGGAGGATGTTCAGCATCATTATTGAGTTCCCAAAGGTTAAACTGCATTTTCCAGCAATCTGTTAGCTTTACATACTAGTACATGATTAAAAAAAGAACAAAAGTAGAAAACGCTTTCAGCAATATGTTGCAGCCGTATTAGAAAACAATCCTCAAACTCAAACAGATTCTGCTCCACATTTTCATTACTGATTTGATTATGACACCAATTACAAACCGTATTCATAAGAAATCGCCCGAAAATGTTTCGCTTCCAACTCCTTGCATACTCAGCAAGACTAAACAATTCTGACTGCAGCTGTATTAGATTATCTGATCACAAGAGGGCAGCGCTAAATAAAGGGTTTGATTTACTTATGCCATAGAAGCAGACAGAGATGTGGGACCACATTAGAAAACTGCGTGAAAGCAAATTCTGCACATTTTACACAATAAGGAGCACAACAACCCTCATGAACACAGCTGAATACAGCTTCTGTCAGATTACCTGATGTGAGGCGAAAAATATCCAACTCACTTGTTTCTCTAGTTGTACAGTCAAACACAAATACGTATTTCTCTAAATAACTGAATTTGAAATCTCATGTAAAATCTAACATAAGTGTGAAGAGGTGACATCCAATCACAAAAGTCCAAATTCTGCTTAACCTTTTCAATACTTTTGCAATTTACAAATGTGTTAAAACTTGAATAAAATGACAAATGTTTCAGTTACAGTTTTGCCTTGGACATAATGAAACAAAGGAAAGCGTGAATGTCTTACTTCTGGTAGAAATGGCCGATCAGGGCAGGTTTGATTTGGAGTTTAAATTCATGCTCCTCATCATAGGGTGATGTTTTGTAGTGCTGCAGACATGATCTACAGGAAAGGAACAGATATGAAAAAAATATGTTACGTTTTCTACTTCAGTGTCAGCTTGAGACAAGAATATTTTGGCACACTTTTACATCAGTGGAAAAAGTCAAGTGATTTACTGTGTGAGAAGGAAGAGCCGGTCGTAGGGCAAAGCCAAGAATGTACTGCAGGTCACGATTATTTCCAGCAGATGGTGCAGTTTTCTGAGTCGGACCACTTGCTCCTGTAGATCAACCTCAGTGCTCAGGTAATAACACTGTGAAGAAAATTACTCACACTTACTACTTTGTTCACAGATGTTTGAAAGTATTTGTCATTAAAATAGTGTCAACCTTACCAAGTGGTTTAGAGTTGTCAATTCTTCACCTGAGAAACAAACAAAAACAGATTTCATTTCTTGAGTTTTGTTTTTATTAACTTTACTAATCCTGAAGGAAATTGTCTTTTCGCATATCCCAGTTGGGGTCAGAGCACAGGGTCAGCCACGTTACGGCGCCCCTGAAGCAGGAAGGGGGAAGGGCCTTACTCAAGGACCCAACAGTGGCAGCATTGGGGTTCGATCCTCTGACCTTCTGATCTGTAGTCAGGGGATCGAACTCCAATGCGCCCACTCTTGGGTCCTGCCACTGTTGTCAAGTATTACACTACAACACAACCATAACTACGTGTAAGTGACAGAGTTTTACACAGAGCTTTAGAGGAATAACTAAAAAGTTACCAATAAGGTAGTTGATATAATCTTTTCTCATCTTGTCCAGACCCATCTCTAGCAGCATGTTGACAGGGGTGACACCTGTAAGAGACACATGATCGATCTGCTGGTGGTAGGACTGCAGAATGAGCTTGCTGAGAGAGCTGCTGCTGTCTCTGTGAATCTGGGGGAAACAAAACAAAACAAAAAACTCACACTCAATAATGTCCAATATTTGGTTTGCAATGAACAGTTGTCAGAGGCAGCATCATTCCATACCCAGGGTTTGATGTCACCATATCTTAGAGCTTCAGTGACCAACTTCAGACAGTCTCCAATGTCCTGATAAGAAGTCACGCCTGTAATGGAAAAGGAATCCGAGAAAATGGTTGCCACAGTCTGTTTGTAATGGAAACGCAAAAAAAAAATCTTAGTTTCCTTAATAGAAAAACTGACTCACTTTTTCTCATCCGAACCCACAGCTGCTCCACAAAATCCAAATCACCTCTTTCTAAGAAAGAGTTGAAAATGGGAGTATCTGTCTCAGACCTCAGCTTTGTGGTCTTTAAGAATAAATGGAGAGAAAACATTAGGACCCAAAACAATTCCTCCAGACATGTTCTGAAATTAATGCATTTGTGAAAAGGCTGTTGCTTTTCTCACAATCATACCTCAGCTGTTTTTGTAGCCTGATCCTGTAGTGTTTTTGCAGTGTTCTGAAGCTCTGAAAGAAGAATAAAAAAAACATAAAATTGTCTTAACAACCTCACAGTACTACATCATAATTAAGGTGTACTGATTTAACAATGCAGATACCTTCTAAGTAGGCCTTGGTCAGATTTACAGCAGATGTGCTTTCCAAAGGTTCCATCCATTCAGTCTCACCAGTTCTCAAACCATCAGCAAGAGTCTAAAATAACAGGAATCTGATATATTTATTTATCCGACTATTGTTAGTTACAGTCATCTGAGATTACAGTGGGACACAAACCTGAAGAAACTCAAGCTCCCTGTACATCTCAAACATTGGACTTCTCATGTCTCCACTGCCAACTTTGATATTCTGCATGTGAACAAAGATTAACAAGGTAAGAACCACAGTTTTTGCAATAGTATGCAAATTATATTCTCTGACTTATTAACTGTACTTATATTACCTCTAAAAACAAACTACTTCAAGTTATATTTTACATTTGACATTTTTGAAAAACATAATAAAAATGCTGCTTGAATGACTGCTGCTTACAAGGGTTGCTGTAGAGGACAGAGGTGGGATCTCAAGGATACTCTCCACATGACTCCACTTGAAATCCACTGTCACACTACTCTGTGACTCAATGGTTGTGTTTTCAACAACAGTGGAGCCAAACAAGTTGAATCTGGCACTGCCCTTAACTGCCATCTGGAAATATTAACAGATATAAGTGAATGAACATACTGTACATTCATACTGACTTGCAAGAGGGGACGCACTCTCACTTACCGAGGATGGGTGATGCCTTTTCTTATGCTCTTGTTTCAATTCCTCTAAAGTTATGAGAGATTTTTTGTCCACAGTTGAACCTAACATTAGGATCAAGAAAATACAAATGCTAAAATTGCACAAAAAGATTAATATTCAGTGTGCTGATAAAGTTTCAGGGATGAAGTGTCCAAGTTATACCTTTGCAGGTAACGGAGTATAGTTTAACACCAGTTACTTTATTGCCCACAAAGACTGTTTCAGCTCCCAACCAGGTTGTTCCAGCAGGATCAGACATATCACATCGCACCCACAGAGGGTGTAAAGCTGGGTTGTTGTCCACAGCTGATACATTAGCATTTTGAGATAATGTATAAAAAGACAGCAACTGCCTGTACAAAAAGAAAAAACAACAACCATTTGATTGTCAGCTATGGCTCATTAAATACACATATTGCATAATCCTATTAGCATGTGCTTCATTTGGATTAAATGTGAAACTCTTAGCATTGCTCACCTTGCTTTCATGATTGTGAGAGGTTGTGGTCCTAGTTCTGTCTTGAGTACATTGGCACTATTATCAGCATCATCAGCATCATCAGCACAGTTTGATGCCTCAGTCATTGGCTGATCATCTGGCTCATCTATTTTAGGAAACTGATGAAATCAAAACATGATCCAGTGGTCAGCCCGAGAGAAGGGTTAAGGTCCGACAACTAACAATCACAGCTGGTGCGTTCTCTTTCCTGTTAATGCTATTAAGCTGAATGTGCACCATAACATGTCAACATTGCACTGTCAAAACATCCTAAGCAGTCTATGTATCAGAAAAAAGTATTCACATATAAACTACAGACCTCTAAAATGCAAATGTGTTTATTTGGTCTATCTGCATGTTTGTCAGGGGCTGCAGACATCCTCAATGTGTTCAATGAGTCACAAACAGGACTTAACATTACTTACAGCTTTTTCACAGACGAAGATTGTCTGGTCGCCACAGTACATATTGACCGCAGCAATTCTGTCTCCATTCATTTTTAATATTTGGACGTCCTCCTGAAACCCAGAAGATACCACCATCATTACAACAACACAGACAAATACACTAACTTGCTATTAACTTAGGAAAAAGCAAACTACCTCATATGTATGTGGATCGCTGTCTTTCTCATCTTGAAGAGATCTGGAAACAATACAACAGAAATTAACTTTACCTCAGGAAGAGAAGTCGTTAGTGATGACTGAAGCAATGAGAAACTGAACACGAGGTAAAAGCTAACAAATCATCCCTCTGCTATTGGCTTTCTAGCATCAACACGTTAGCTAAAGGAGCGAACGTTAGAGACTTTGCATCCAAAACTCACCGAAGAATGTTGAAAAAGTCCTTCGCTCTAGATATCACCTTTGAGCCCATCGCGGAAATATGCTACGGGTCTCCTTTCATAGAGCAAATATGTAAAATGAACAAACGAACTTAACAAAGTTTAGCAGACTGAACAAACTTTAAGCTGCTGTTGATATTTTGACAGTCGCGCGCTCACTGGGACGGTGACGACACGAGTTCATAGGTCATCACATATATCTATAAAATTGCACAAAATAAATTATTAAACACGGTTAAAAGTGTATAAATTACCTCCCACGCGTGATCAATACATTTTTTTAAAATTAATAATATTTAATATTTAAAAATGTTCAGATAAGAAGTAGCTCGGTCTTGATCCTGCGCCAACATGGAGTAAAGAAATAGTACCAACTGCAGCATCCGACTTTAAAGTAGCTTTGGCCACGACGATTTAAATAAACTCATCAAATAATTTAATTTAATTCATTCAATCTTTATCGTGTGTGTTTCTATTAGGTTAAGTGAAGAAATGTCAAAATAATGTCGCTAACGGAAGTGGCAGACTTGAGGCGGAGGCATAAACCATCCGGGGTGACTTACCAACTTCCTTTTTACTGTGGCCGCCATAGCGTGTGGAGCGTGGTTCCCGGCGAGCCGAAAAATAATTACCGAAAATGGTGAGAAATTACTCTCGTATCATTGTCTAGCTTGTTATATAATACAGCCAGTGTTATTTCATTGAACGTAATTGCCAGATAAGCTGCATTTTCTGTCTCTGGAAAGCGCAAATTGAGATTTCCTGGAGCAGTGAGTTGAAATGCTCACGGCTAGCGAAGCTAACACGAGGAGCCATTTTGGACGAGCAGCCTGAGTAGTTCAACCCAGTTACACGTGTAGCTGTGCTTCAGTGGGAAAACACTTAGAAGGTCTCGTTTGGTGTGGTGACGGCTACATTGTGCTCGCAATAGACACAAATCCTGAAATTGGATTCTAGTTATTTTAATAGGACAGTCGTCGTGTACAATGAGTGTTCAAGGTAACGTTAAGACCGGCTTGTTAATACATGTTAGCAGGAACGAGCTAAGCTAAGGCCGACTGCCGCAGATTTCTAAGGGGCCTAATTAATAGTTTAATCGTGTGAGATAAATGGGACGTTCACTTAATTCAAAGTAGTTTCACTGAGTTGCATCATAGTCTTTAAAGTTAGCGTTGTTTTCTGCCGTCACATGTAAGATGATGTAAAGGATTAAGAGCTAGACACTCTTCTAAAGAACAGATTCTTCTCAGGGGTATACAGCCTCTTGTATTGCATGTGTTACCATCTCAGATTCATCATTTTGCATTTCAATGACGGTTAATGTTCATTTTGCTTCCTTAGGCCTGTGCCCGACCCCTGATCTCGGTGTATTCCGAGAAAGGAGAATCCTCAGGCAAAAATGTTGTGATGCCTGCCGTGTTCAAGGCACCAATTCGCCCAGATGTTGTTAATTTTGTGCACACCAACATGCGCAAAAACAGCCGCCAGCCATATGCAGTCAGTGAACTGGCAGGTGAGTGTCTACTTTAGTCTTCATCCGGAATGTTGGTCAAGATTGTCTTCATGATTGTATGATTTTTTTAAAGGAAGTAGTTAAGTTCATGTGTACACAACTCAGTGACTCTTTTCTGTAATTAAGTTGTGTAATTGTGTGTGTATATTTTAGGCCACCAGACCAGTGCTGAGTCCTGGGGTACAGGAAGAGCTGTGGCTCGTATCCCTCGTGTGAGAGGTGGTGGTACTCACCGCTCTGGCCAGGGTGCTTTTGGCAATGTATCCTTTTGATAAGAATTAAAATTTTTATTTTATAGATTGTTTGCCTTCTGTAATCTGTATGCCAAGGTAAACCTTAATCTGTAGACTTGCTGTGATGGTGTAATTTGCGTCTGACTCTGTGACCAGTGACAGAATGCCTGCTGTCATATGCTGGCACAGATGGCTGATGACCACTGAGTCTGAGCAGGTATGAAGTACTTTAGTACCTATGTTACTTCATTCATTGGGAAACCTCCTTGACTTTGATGTAGATGTGTCGTGGTGGTCGCATGTTTGCCCCCACTAAAACCTGGCGCCGCTGGCACCGCAGGATCAACACACCCCAGAAGCGTTATGCCATCTGCTCTGCCCTGGCTGCCTCTGCCATTCCTGCACTTGTGATGTCCAAAGGTAAGCTCCAAATAATATCAATATAAGTAATTGTAGAACAAATGTTAATAGGTGTATTTTTATACTGAAATATTCTTGAAATTACAGTTTAAAATCTTGACCTGTTTAAACTGCGTGTAAAATTTGACTTGCCATGATGGTGTAATTTGCGTCTGAGCCTGTGAACAGTGACAGTTGCCTGCTGTCTTTAAGCTGTCACAGAGCGTTGATGTCTATTAAATTCTGAGCAAGCTTAGGTAACACTAACTTTGACAGGCGAAACAAGTTTGTGTGTCTATCTTTGTTTGACATGGTGGTCTTGTCTGTTAGGACACCGCATTGAGGAAATCCCAGAGGTCCCACTGGTGGTTGAAGACAAAGTTGAGGGCTACAAGAAGACCAAGGAGGCTGTGCTCCTGCTGAAGAAACTTAAAGCCTGGAATGACATTAAGAAGGTAAATGAAATGTTATGCACAATGGATTTCACTTACAGCTGTCAATTTTTCTGGTGTTTCTAGTTTGAAAGTCAAATCTGTGTGATTTTAAAAAGTCCAATATCACAGATTTGCCTCACTAGCCTTAGAGCTTAAAGTATCCTCTGTCCGTAGTCTACAGGAAACATCATGGTCTATGTTCAAGTGTTGACTTATATACTTATATAGATGTTTGGTGTTTATATCTATATTGTATGGAGAGTATAGGAATTGTAATTAATTATTTGGGAACACTTCCTTTGTCCGTGATCACAGCTTACATGTAGTATATGACACATTTCTTTTTTTTTATTATAAATGGGCACATTGGATTGATATAAATTTTCTGTTTTAGGTTTACGCCTCTCAGCGCATGCGTGCTGGTAAGGGTAAGATGAGGAATCGCAGACGAATCCAGCGCAGAGGGCCATGCATCATCTACTGCCAAGACGCCGGTTTAACCAAAGCCTTCAGAAATATTCCAGGTGAATTTACTGTTCCATTTAAAAGAATTTGTAGAATTAATCATGTAAGCTAAAGGGATATCGGAACATTATTTTTGAAGCTCTTAATATTTAATATCTAAAACTTGTGCCTATAACTGTACTATCCTTAGACCCCAGTCATTGCTTTGCTCTGTATTTATGCAGGTGTCAGTTCTATTTTATAAGTTTGTCTTCAATGTTGCTCTGTGCTGAATGTTATGGTAATGTTAAGTAAATTTGAGATAAATTTTTATATCTTGAAAAAACTAACTAAGACTGTGCTGTATTTTGCAGGCATCACTCTGCAGAACGTGAACAAACTGAACCTCCTGAGGCTCGCTCCTGGTGGTCACGTTGGACGGTTCTGTATCTGGACAGAGAGTGCTTTCCGCAAGCTTGATGAGCTGTACGGCACTTGGCGTAAACCTGCCTCCCTGAAGGTTGGCTACAAGTGAGTATTTAAGGAACATACACTGTGCAGCACAAGCACAATATACATCTGTGTATATCGCAATGATGAGCTTCCACTTCAGGTCCGTGTTTTTGAACTATGTGATATTTACCGAAGTTCTGAGTTTGAACAACACAACATTTGTCAAGTTGCCAATTTTGTTTGTGTGGGACTTCAATCCTTGATGCTTTCTTTTTCAGTCTGCCAATGCACAAGATGACCAACACAGACCTGAGCAGAATTCTGAAGAGTGAAGAGATCCAGAGAGCACTTCGTACACCTAAGTAAGCATGGTTCATTTTAGTTCTTGAACTAGTTTCATCTCATCAACTATGATGATTTTCCACTTCAGGTCCGTGTTTCTGAACCCTGATTATTTGGAAGTCCTGAGTTAAGCAAAACATTTGTCACTTAAGTTGCAGTTTAGCAGATGTTCCCATTAATAACACTGGGGTATATTGTCATTACAGCAAGAAGATCAACCGCAGAGTCCTGAAGAAGAATCCTCTGAAGAACCTGAAGATCATGCTCAAACTGAATCCTTACGCCAAGACAGCAAGACGCCATGCCATCCTGAAGCATGACCCTGCGGTAAGAAACTAAGCAGTTTAAGATGGAAGTAAAAATGGTACACTTAATTGCAGATGACTAAGCTCTTGTTTGGTCTCTTCATAGATCAAGGCCAAGATGCTGAAACCCAAGAAGAGGCCTGGCAAGAAGGGAGCTCCTAAGAAAGCAGCAGCAGCAGCAGCAGCAGCTGCTAAACCCCAGGCATAAATACATACATACAGACTGGAGTTCAGAGAAATAAAAATCAGTTGTTTGAAATGCACGAGTCAGATCTGTCATTCAAATATTTTAATCCACAAGACTAATTTAGTTCACATAAGCTAACAAAGATTTTAATCTGTCAGTGCTGTAAGGATTCGAGTAAAGAGGAATATCAAGCACACAGGTTGAGCAGCATTTGTTGTGATTAAATAATTTGATCATTAGAAAAAGATGGCTTTTCAAGCAGGCCTGCAAGGTAGCCCAAAGAATTGTTTGATATATAATTTCACTTGGCATGTAGGTTTGTACACTAAATATACAACTATTGATTGCACAACTTTTTAACCCATTGCATATAAACATACATTTTTAATAATACAAATCTGTCATCAGAGGACCATGACCAACACGTCTCACATTGCGGTACCATGGGTGGGCGTCACAGGCTGACTGAGTCCGATGGTGCTGCACAACCAGCCCGCAAAGTCAACCTCCTCTGCCTCAGACTGTTTGATGAAAGGATGCACCTGAAGAGAAGAAAAGTAAAGTTAAAGACGCTTGGAGATTATGAGGATAAAGACAATGAGAATTCAGTCAAAGAAATATACCTACCATCAATTGTTTCAAGTCTGCTCTCTCTGCAGGATTCTTAATCAAACTAGTGGAAAGAAAACACAAGGTGTAGTTCATTTAAGCACCACCAGGTGGCACAAAGCATTTTCATGCCATTAAATGTGGACAAAACAAACACTTCTACATACCATTTATTCACAAAGTCTTGGAAATCTGGGCTAAATATCCCAGGCAGCTTTGGTGGAGGCTGAAAATTAGAAGTCCAGTTAGCACTGAATAGATCAAATATAGCATCAAAGTGCAGCCAAAGACATATAGTCCACCACTATCTGTGTGATCATTGTTTTAAGAATGTGAATTTTTGCAGGCAAACTTACCTCATTAACTATGTAGTCAAGCAGCTCAAATATAGCCATTGGAGGTCTGCTGTCTGGGCCATATGCTAGAGGAATGAAACTAAATATTATTGTCCTACTCATAACTCAAAATGACAAGTTATTTTCTTAAACTATTTCAACAGATATTTTGAAAAAGTAAACATTAAAGTTGCTCTAATACCAAAAGCTCCCCTGCAGAATTGCAGGATGAACCAGTGCCATCTCAGACTTACAGCTGCCAGGTCGCCCAGGAGGCCGTGGCTTTGGGGAGGACTCGCTGGAGGCTGCCTCTCCTTCCACAGGGAAGCCAAATATCTGTTCCAGCTCCTTAGAATCCGGTGGAGGGATAGGGAAGCGTCCAATAGCCATTTCAACCAGGGACAGACCCATACTCCAGATGTCCGACTGAACAGAGTAGTGTGTGCCCTGTAGACGCTCCGGCTGCATAACACACATAGTTTTTTCAGTACAGCCGTTACAGATTTATATAACTATTATAAACCAGCAGATGAATGAGATCCAGTTGCTTTACAAATTTAAATGTGAGCCTTAAATTGTTGCAGAAATTCCAAAGCCTACTGGGTAAATGAGTACTGTGTGATAGGCGCAGTGCGTCCATTTTAACTCACCGACATGTAAGAGCGAGTGCCCACAAAGGAGTTGGCCATGGAGTCTATGAGCTGTCCGCTCACTCCAAAGTCACACAGCTTGATCTCACCACGGGAATTCACTAGGATGTTAGAAGGCTTGACATCTGAAAGGGAGGGACATGGAGTGTTTAGGAGAACGCAGTGGGCAAGTGTTCAACAGGGAACAGTAAGCAGCACAGAACAAATCGCTACAGGCATGTTGCGCTGCTTGTCTATTTTAACATTCTCTTACCTCATACTCTTGTACTACACAAAACTATTTAGATGCATCTAAAAGAGGGAATAACTAAGGTGGAGATCAACACACTGCCTCATTTATGCAAATATTTTTTAGTTTTTCAAGTTTGTCTTAAAACAAGAGGTTGGTAGTGAATATTTTGGCATATTTACTTGCTGTAATTAATGTAGTTTACACATGAGCCACAACATTAAAACCACTGACAGGTGAAGTGAATGACATTGATCATCTTATATTACAATGTAATTTTCTGCTGCAAAACCTTCTTGGCATTCATGTGGATGCATATCCAGGTGCCACTGCCCATGGCCTGACAGGTCAGAGGTCTTTTGGTATCATGAGACAGGTGGTTTTAATGTTGTGGCTCACCAGTTTATACTGACCAGTAATACATCCCATCCAAGTGCACTTTCAGTGTGATTGATGGAGCACAAAATCCACTGTCCTGTTCTGCTCAGAAGTGTATTTCAAAGTCAATCTAGAGCCATTATCACCTGTTTGCATTTGATAAATCAAATGGAGGTTTTCTCTTCCAAAAATGTCCCTATGTTTGGTGCTATCTGTCCATTTCAGCTCAACAATAAAACACTGTCCAGGAAAACAAACAGATTTCACAAAGCCTGAACATTTGGAAGACAACCACTTCATTTGATTAACCTACATACAGATAAACCTTTTTTTTAATTTCAGATTAACTCTGGATTTTGTCTCCCACCCTCCCTTCCATTACTTACATTAAAGCACAATACAAAGGTATCTTTTAATGGCATGATGTGATAGACAGGAATTATTACAGCAACAAAACCTGTTCCCATGTACATATGGGTACCTCACTATTATTTGAGAAAAAAATTAATATCCTTTATATATTATATTTTTGAAAATACTCTGAGTAATAATTTGTGTGTTGTTGTTGTTTTTTTGTTTTTTTTAGAAATAAACAAAATCACATAAACACTGATCAGGCATAATATTATGACCACCTGCCTAATATTGTAATGGTCCCCCTTACGTGGTCAAAAATGCTCTGAACCATTGGGCATGGACAAGAGGACCTCTCAGGGTGTCCTATGGGGTCTGGCACCAGGACGTTGGCAGTGGACCCTTTGGGTGCTCTGGGTTGTGCAGTGGGGCCTCTGTCAATCAAACTTGTTCCACTGCATCCTGTTGATGCTTGATCAGAATGGGGTCTAGGAAGTTTGGAGGTCAAATCAACATCTTGGGTTCCTCAAGATGTTCCTGATTGCTTGATGTTTTTGCCATGTGGTGGGGTGTATTTTCCTGTCAGTGGTCATAATGTTGTGGCTGATCAGTGCATACCTAACCACTAGCGTCCGAGTCTGAGCATTTTCTACATAGAAAAACGTCCAAGAAAACTAAAAAAGACCAAAACACCCTGTTGAATCAAATGAGGCTTCAAGTATAACATATCTAATGTCAGTTGTTTATGTTTTTAAAGAGACACGCAAGAGAGACAAATCTCTTTTAAATTGTGACATATGTTAGTAAATAAAGTAGTGACTGACCTCTGTGCATGATCTTGTGCTTCTCTCGCAGGTAGGAAAGCCCTTTAATGACCTGTAAAGACAAATACTGTATATCAGCACAGTAAGGACACAGATTACTTGGTGCTGCAGAAATAAACATTCTGCCAGTACATATTCATCAGTTATGAACCCAGTTTTATGTAAATGAAATATAGCTCTGGTGTGAGTGCATGAAATAGGTGGGAGAGGTGTTGCAGCTACCCACAGCGATGCTGACTTTGCCAAGGATCTGCTCTGGGATCTTGCCTGCTTTCTTTAGCGACTGGTCCAAGGAGCCGCCATCCTACAGTCAGAAAGGAAGAAAAACGTGCAGAGTATCTACTGATTTAAAATACCATTTGCATAACACAACACATTTACACCAAAGTAGTTTGTTTTCATAGCAACCAGGCTGTACAAGGAAGAAAAAAAAACGCTTGGTTCTTTGAGTACAGTCTGTTAAAGTGATTCTCGGAGTTAATGCTACGGAAAAACACTGGCAGGCATGACATTTAAGAGCTGTACCATATGCTCCATGCAGATGCTGATTTCTCCATCGCTGTAAAAAGCTCCGTAGAAGCCCACGATGTATGGGGAGTTACACTCGTGTAGCACCTGCAGCTCCCTAATGATCTGGTTTCTGATGGCTGGTTTAATCTCCAGGTGGATCAGCTGGAACACAGGAGACCTCAGGTTTGTATTTATGCTCCCATATCACACAGAAGATAAATGCTACGATACAATCTTGCTTTGGGACATCTGTGCACACACACACAAAAACATTAGATACTATACATGCATGTTCAGATCAAACATTAGCATAAAGACAAATGTTTTAGGATGGATGCTTGTTTGGGTCAACATTTCAAACTAAACAAGCCTTGTGAGGATGTCTAATAAAAGCACTCGAATTGTGGGACATGCTGTTGTCCCAGTAACCCACATTTAAGGTGGTGTGCAAATTCTGGAAAATGAGAAACATTTGAGTCCACGCTCTGAAAACAGCAATGATGCCTGTATGCATGAATGCCTCCCTGACATACGGGAGAATAAACCTTCACTATGGAAAATCTATAATTACCTTTTGCAATACACACATCTCTACTAGATACGGTTTAGTGTGACTGGCTTTCTAAATATAAAAATAGCTTTTTCACACTGTCTTCATTAACACAGTACAGTCAGTACAATCTTACCTTTCTCGCCATAATCAGACCAGAGGGTCGGTGGGAGACCTTAAAGACAACTCCTCCATTGCCGGCACCGAGCTCGCAGATCTTCTCAAAGTCATCGTCCTTCAGCTCTCCCACTTTCTGCTTCTGTGTCAGAAAGGCCTCCAGGCGTTTCCGCTGCTGCTCATCCAACTCAAGCTCCTCTAGTTTTTTCTGCAGCGCCTCCAAGTTTGTCCTTATAAAGAGCAGAATAAGGATAGACAGAGAGAAAGAAAGGTAATTATTAATGTATTCTTCCCCAAATTAAAGGTGCTTGAGTTCATTCAGACAGAACTTTTGCAGATGTTATTCACTGAAATACCAGCGCTCCTCTCAGGAGACACGAGGCAGTCCACTGCATCCAGATCTACGTGTATTATATTATTCTCAGAGGTAAGACAGAGCTCGGTGTGTGACAGCTACTACTGCACATGTCTCTAGGAACAATGAAAACCAAACAATGAGCCCACAGGAAGACAAAATGTGTTGCTGGGTGTGTTTCGGTGTTCCTCTCCAGACACCGATGCGAGGAAGCTTGAAGTTCCTCTGAGTGCTGACAGAGTTCCCTTGAAGCTGTTGTCATGGCGATGCATTTCCTTGAGAATTGTGAACTCTGTTGACCTGATGCTTTTTGACCTCCAACTCCACCATCTCAGAACACTGTCCACATTGTTACACAAAGCACATCTGAGCTTTTATCGAGAAATAATGAGATGAAAGGACCAGTGAGTGGTTTCGCCAATTCAACCGTTGCTCTGTGAAATTACATAAATGTAGAAGAGTCACATACAAGCATGCAAGATTTTTGTTTGAGGACATTTTTTATTTCTGCAATGCCCTGCAAGTGAGCTTGCAGTGTCGGAACAGAAAACTGAAAGCTGAAAGCTGATCCATCTTCAGCTACTCTTGTAGTTACAAGCTTAAGTGCCTATCTGGTGATAAGATAATTTTCATACAGCTTAGTGGTAATTATGATTTCTTTTATCTTTGCACTTAATCACGACTCGCTGGAGAGCAGCCAGAGCAGGGCAGAATGCTCTTCTCTTCACACAGCACCGCCGCAGCAAAGAGAGGGTTAAGTGGTTTTATTTTTGAAAGCAGGCCTACATATCCATGGAGACGAGGTGCTGAGTTTGAGCTGGCTGTGGGTGGCGTGGGCGTTTTGTCGACAAGAGCTGGAGGTGGAGGAGGCTGGAGATTCAGAGAAGAGGAGCAGCCTGAAATGCACTACACACAATATGTAGGAGGGACTACAGTAGCTGCACACTGCAGCCCCCCCTTACTCCAGGTGCACGAGGAAGTGAGCACGACTTCTGTGCTCCATCCACACAATGTCCAAGGACATCCAGCACAACCTGTATGTAAGAAACACAATATCTTTGCAGACTGCTACAAAGAAAGACGATCGCATTTGCTTTCAAAAATGCATCAGTGAGGCCCACATTTGTCAGAATCAGGAGCTGCGTATATCAACCCTCTACTTCAACTTTTACCAAATGAAACTTATTTACATATTTGCCAATAACAGTATGTTACAGCAAAAAACAAAATTCTATTAAAACATAAAACTAAATTAAAATCAGCCTAAGAAGCTGCACTTGTGGTGCCTGCAACTTTTTTTTCTCTTTAAACTATGGCATAGATCAAACCTATAACATGGATCACAGTGGACTTTAAGGTGCATGATGGGTTCATTATCAGAAAACAGGAACATGAGGGTCAGTTATTGAGGGTCTATAGAAAAAAAGATCATTAATTGTTCCTTGTCTTTTTCAGCTCTGAAAACTTTGCACTTCAGTTGATTCTTTATTCCCTCCACTGACTTCCAAACTCTAGACAGAATGCACATAAAGTACAATTTAAGTATTACACAGAAGGAAAGATTTGCTTTAAGTGAGAGGAAAGTAATCCTTTTGCAAGAACATAAACAGCACAACACATTCCTTTGTGGTAAAACAGGGTACAGTAAGTGGTAAGTAAAACAAATCTGAGGTTGCTATCTAGATTAATCATTCATTTCCTTTTCATACATTCAGAAGCACACTTGGTTCCTTAGATACGTGTATGTGTGCACATCACATGTGGCAATATGAAGAAAAAGATCACTGTTTTCTAAAGCACCACTAGCCTGTACAGAGGAATGAACAACAGAGTTTGAATGATAAAGCCTTAAAGATTCCCTTAAAACAACACAGACAGATACTGTAAAACTGGACTTATGTCATGGCAGGACCTTACCCACGATTTCAGCCAACAGCAAATTGCTTGGACAGGTCTATGCAGAGCAGGTTGTTTTTATTTGTTCTCAGATCTCCTCTGATAATATTCCATTCTTGGCTGGCATTATGTGGGCCACTCAGTACATTTCTCCGATGGCTGCCAGCCATTTCACGCTGAGAAAGCATTTGGCGGGTTGGGATGGCAATTCTTTTTCACCAGAGTGCAATGGTCTGGTTTCAGTAAGAGGCTCATCGATTGGATTAAGCTCATCCACAACCATTATGCAACACATTTGCTCGCTAGTGTCAGCATCCACTCCTCCCGTGTCCTGGTGCAAATGACTCCAAATAATGAGCTAATTTAAATGTGTGTTGTGAAATATGATCCTTTTTCGTTCCTTTCTGTTCCAAACAACTGGTGGCTTTTCTTTGTTTCAGCTACAGTGTTGATACTGTATTATGATTTTGGATATGCTGAATTACTGCTATCTAACATCCTGATACTGTATATTTTCAGAAAAAAAACATTTTTTGACATGAAGATAGACACTAAATTATTTGAAATGAATGATGGCTGACTTCATTACCTGCTTGAGTTCAGGGCCTTTATATTGTGCATGCAGTCTCACTATTACGGCTTATTGGGGCATTTAAATAGAACAAAGCCTTAATTAAGGTTAATATATCAACAACAGCTGCGCTTTTTATTACTGTGACAATTTGGCTGTGAAAAAGGCCAAACATGTGAAGCTACGCCGAGGATCACATGAGGTTATCAAACTCTCTGCAGGCATTTTTCATCATTAAGTGCAGGTGTATTAAAAATGGCTGGATTCCACTTAGGGAAGGCTCTGTTATTGTGCATGTTAGTTCACTGTCATTTTAAGGAACTGAGCCATTATTAATGTTATTAATTCCACCTGTATGGTCAGCCAAAAAAACAGACACCTCTGGAGATAAAGCACTGCTGTGGGGGGTCTTTGAAGACCTTTTTTTTTTTTTACCTTGTTAACATGCTCATATGGTGTTATTTTATATGTTGGAAGACACATCATGAGTGAAATAAGCCGTCAACACTGTGGCACACTTTTACCCACGAGCTGCAGTGAACCAATGACCGTCTCAAAAACACAAATTTAGACTTCCAGGTTTTCATACATCACAAACCTAAGGAACCAATCCTGTCAGCTTGCAGGGTGGAGCTTTCTGTATCATTTTCCAGCATGGCTCAATTATTCCAATATTACACTAAGCATTGTGTAGTGCAGAGTAGCTTTACAGTGTTTGAGCAGAATCATGGCTGGTGTGCTCAAGCTGCCGTGAGTAGAGACAGAGGCAGGGACTTTGCAGAGGAAGCAACAATGTAGAGTTACATCTAAGCCATTTTAAGGTAGGGAGGGATTATTTTTATGTAAATAATATATAAATATGTAACTTTGACACACATAGATGAGATTTTAGGGGTTAAATCAATCAGGCCAGACCAGGGATGGACTTTAATTGTTTGATCTGTCACAGCTAAAACAAAGAATTCAAATGCAAAACTGAGAGACACATGAAAAGTTCTTCTTTATTAAAGGAAGGGCTAAGTTCCTTTAGCCCTTCCTTCACTGTGTTAGTCGTGTTGTTGTGTTAGTCCCAGACCTTGGCATGGGAGATTGGTGGTTCAAATCCCGGTCAGGGAGCAGGTATTCAGTGAGGACCCTTAGGCAAGGTCCTTAATGCTGCCCCGCCTACCTGCCTATGTACGTCGCTTTGGTTAAAAGTGTCTGTTAAATGAAACTGTAACCTTGTAACCTGTAAGTTGGGGGTAGGCGAGGGGTGAAGTTAGCATGGAAAGGAAGGTATCAGATAATAAAGTGCAAAAAGTGGGGGCAAAAGGTAGACTGCAAAAACAAGAAGGAGTTTGAATCAAAGGAGGATTAACAGCTGATAAGACATAATAGACAATATGGCACAGGGCAAGTGGAAAAAGGGTGCTTTTCATCCTGCTAACTTATGCCTCCTTGCATCCTCTCACCCAATGGAAATCGTCCTCTCCACCATTATGAAGGCTCTTCCAAACCCTTAAATGTACTTCAAGGAGGCGAGGAGAGAGGAGACAACACAGATGTATCCTACTTCTCACATGCTTGCTGAAAGGAGCAAAGACACCAGGAAGACATGCGAGTGAGGGGATACATTAGCATAATGCAAAGCACCTGTGGTAGCTAATGAGAGAATGGGGAACAGAACGGGGGAACAGATGAGCAGATGTTTGTGGGGAGTCAGGTGGGAAGGGACGGGGTTAGAGCAGGACAGATGGGAATGACTGGATCTGAAATGACAGAACAGTCTGTGGAGACGGAGGAAAAATGAATACCTGAATGCAATAATCCTTCTTCCACCACAAACTAGTGTTGACAACATGCTCTTTCCACAACCACACTGCATCCCTGTGATGCATGGATCCGGTGTGACACTTTAATGCGTGATACATCACCGCTGCATATGGCTGCTCGCACAACAGACTGACCATACCCAGCTATGATGCTGGGTGGGGTCAGTGGTGAAACAGATAAGCATCTTTCAAGCCATCGAGGCCGGTGCTGCTATGTTTTTCTTCCGTTTAAAATCTGTCTGGTGTGGAGATATTCTTTAAAAGTAGTGACACATGAACATCTCAAAGTGCACCAAGAAAAATAATCCTTGGTTTGATCTAGAAGACATTCTTACAGGCCTCTTCCTCTACTCTGCTATATCATATGTATGATAGCCCCAAATATACACACACACACATATACATCCTTTTATACCACATCTGGAGCAATTATAGCCTGGTTCTTCAAGTTTAATCCTCTCCTTCACTGGTCCGTAAAGATCTGGCAAAGCTCCAGCTCTCAAAAATAAATCACCCTTCCACCTACTTGTTCTTTTAGGCTTTTCTAAAGTTAGGAGATGAGACAATACTAAAATCTTGGTTAAGAAATTTGACAAGTCTGACTTTTGGAAATGGCCAAGCAGATTCCTGTTGGTTCTTTAATGAAGCTGGATAGCAGCATACACATGTTTTTCACTCTGGATGGTTGATACTTCTGGACACTGAAGGTAATATGATGAAGAAGGAACTCTGCACATTGCTCTGGAGTTGCTCAAAACCAAATTTATCAAGACAATAACTTCTCACTTATCTTGTATATTCTCAGACGACCTGAAAGGTCAAAATAAACACACACTTACTGCAATAAATCCTACTTTCATGAAGGTTACATTGTTTAGTTTCTGTTGTTTTAGGGGAGTATTGATACGTCTGTCGCAGCTTTTTGATCGCTGTGATTTGTGGTGCTTTGTAGGATTGCACAAAGGAGTTTTTATGTTATTTAGCCAACCTTCACTGATGTACGTGGGTTGTACAAAAAAAAGACCTGTCAACATAACGCAGTAGAGTTTAAAAACACAACAAACTACAGCCTCTATAAAGACCTTACAGTTAAAATAACTCTAAAACAACTGAGATATAGATACAGATATAAACAGATACAACAGCAATATACACCGATCAGGCATAACATTATGACCACCTGCCTAATATTGTGTTGGTCCCCCTTATGTGGTCAAAAATGCTCTGAACCATTGGGCATGGACAAGAGGACTCAGGGTGTCCTATGGGGTCTGACACCAGGACGTTGGCAGTGGATCCTTTGGGTACTCTGGGTTTTGCAGTGGGGCCTCTGTCAATCAAACTTGTTCCACTGCATCCTGTTGATGCTTGATCAGAATGGGGTCGAGGAAGTTTGAGGGTCAAATTAACATCTCTGTCATGTTCCTCCAGATGTTCCTGATTGTTTGATGTTTTTGCCATGTGGTGGGGAGCATTTTCCTGCGGGGGTAGGCCAGTGACATTTGGGATTGCCATTTGCATGAGGGAGTGTGCTTGTTCTGGGACAATATTTATTTGGGTGTCAAAATCTCATCAACACA
>OMNN01024335.1:0-11085 GCA_900302755.1 Chromis chromis
CACAACAAGCACACTCCCCCTCATGCAAATGGCAATCCCAAATGTCACTGGCCTACCCCCGCAGGAAAATGCACCCCACCACATGGCAAAAACATCAAACAATCAGGAACATCTTGAGGAACATGACAATGGCCCAAGATGTTGATTTGACCTCCAAACTTCCTAGACCCCATTCTGATCAAGCATCAACAGGATGCAGTGGAACAAGTTGGATTGACAGAGGCCCCACTGCACAAGCCAGAGTACCCAAAGGATCCACTGCCAACGTCCTGGTGCCAGACCCCATAGGACACCCTGAGAGGTCCTCTTCAGGTTCAGGTTCAGAGCATCTTTGACCACATAAGGGGACCAACACAATATAAGGCAAGTGGTCATAATGTTATGCCTGATCGGTGTATATCACTGCTATCACTTAAAAATTGGTCAATCTGACAATCTTGTAAAATATTCACAGAATAAAGATTTTTTTCTCACTACTTTTAAAATATCTTCGTAGCAGAATACAGATTGGACATTACAGGACATGAAACAAACTCCAATCTGAAAGACTGAAAACAATCCACAACTGAAACTGTAAAATCTTCCATATATTAATGCTGACATGCTGGAATCTAATAAGCATTCACAGAGAAGGCCTTCAGAGAGAGAACAGGTGAAGCCGTTCATGTCTGACCTTGCGCATGGCCTTGGTGTGGATGAAGTGGTCATTGCACCAGATGCTGGAGTAGTTGTTGTTCTTCCACTGCATGTAGACGTTAAGGTAGGTGAGGTGGTCACTCTCTGGGACTGAGAACTTCTCCCTCACCTGGTCACTCTCCTCCTCACGACCCTGTAGAGACAAAACATTTATTATTTTAATAGTGTTAATATTTAAAATGCTACATCTAATCCTATAGCCATGAACCGGAAACAAGCTGTCAACTGAACATAGATGTATATTTTGTTATCTTTTAAGATGATACAGCAAATTTATAAGTAAACACTTGCATATTCACTCATCCACCAGATACAGAACAACACTATCATTCATATGGAGTCATGTTTGTGGTCACATGGCAAATCTAAATCCACCATTCACTCTCTTTATCTCTGTTTTTGGTATCCACTAATTCCTGAGGGAATTATCTGGCTCTTAAGCTGCTAAGTCGCTAACTGTGTCTGTGTGTGGATTTTTTAAGCTTTTTCACTGAAAAAGCTACGGCCAAAATTAATGCTATGAGGGTAGTAAAAATCCGGATCCCCAAAGGGAAATTGCTTTGTAACAGTTGCTTAAAACTGTGGAAGCTGTAAGATTATACAATACAAAAAATACAAGAAAGCCCTGGTGTGCATTGTTTGATTAATGGAGGAAGGGATAACACAACCAAGATGGTACGTGAATTTCTTGAGTATGCAGTGTGTGCTTGGCTAACAGTTCAACGTCTGGGCTGCTGAAAAGTTCCTTTACTTCAATATGACCAGTGTGGCACCATTTGTTGTGGAGCATTTTCCTGTACCAAAATCTCTATGAAATACATAGCCTAAATCTTAATTTAGTGAAGTCCACTTGATTCCTCACTACGGTCATTAGCTCATCAATGTTATTGTCCCAGATGACAGAATGGATCAGTGTCTGTTATCTGGGCTTGGCTTTCTATCTTTGTCGCTTCATTCATTCTCTGCATCATCTGTGTTTCCTCCTCTGACGTCTATTGTTGTTCTGGTCGCCATGCCAGCCAGCTTAAGCATGACGCATGGAGCTGGTCCCTGGTGCAAAAAAAATCCAGGACTGGAGTTGCCGGGGCAACAGTAGCGTTGTTGAGTGAAAGAGGTCATAACATAAAAAAAGAGCAGAAGTTTTCCCACCAGCACAGAGCTTCAGGATAACTTTTCACATTGGCAACACTGGTGCCCCTAACCTTTTCATTTAGGTGCACCAGTACATAATTTAGATGCACCCATAAATACATCATACTAGATTTTAAGTGTTACCTTTTTTTGTCAGTTCCCCTACACATTGGAAATGCATTTAAGTAAATGATTGTAAACAGGAATAAAGGTGCAAGATAAATGTTTTGTACATTGAAGACATTCTTTTCCATGAGGATGATCTGGGACACAAAGTTAAAAACAGGTAGCTCTCCTTTGGCTACATTTTAAGCAATAGGCACTAATAGGTAGCTGGGCACAGAGAAGCCTCTACTCCCCACTAGGTTATTGCTGTGCGCGCAACTCAGACAGGTGTGTGACCAAAAATGTGTTAATTTAGCAACAATCCGAACAAATGTGACAAACAAGAAAGTTAAAAGAAATAGTAGAAGCAACTGTAACAGGTTGCACACACTTTTGGTGCTTGAACTAAAAAGATCCTGAGCCGGACAACCTGAACAATAAGCTACAAAATGCTGTAAGGCTCCATATAGCTCCAGAGAACTGCAGCGTCAGGTGATAATTCTCTGTGGGTTCATCAGTAAAAGAAATTCCTCACACATCCAAGTAAATGGTCTACACTTACAGTATATAGCACTTTTCTACCGTTGCGGTACTCAGAACGCTTTACAATGTGTTTCTCATTCACCCTTTCACAAACACATTCTCATATGAATGGTTTGTGCTTTGGATTCAGTGTCTAGTAGTCATGTCACCCATAGTAAATATAAAATAACTATCTTGTTACAATGGCCCCTTCTAAATTTTCAATTTCAATTTCATTAAAAATTTTGCATCTTTAATGCAACAGAATATGTTAACACAAATGGATTCTATAAAAAAAAAAGGCAATCTATATTTTGCACTGAAACTTCAATCAGTTGATAGAAAATAAACAATATTTGTCTCAAATACGAAATTATATCTAATTGATATACGGGATGACATGGTTAGAGTGCATACCCCTCCTCCCAAAAACAAGAGATATACCTTAGGTCTGTAGAAGATGGCGGGCACAGACAACATGGAGACGATGATGAGGATGTCAGCACTGCAGCCCATGTCACAGGACACTATCAGCATCTTGGACAGGGCAGGGTCAAGGGGAAACTCCACCATCAGACGACCCGTTGGTGTCAAAGCACCTGAAAGGAAAATAGAGAACAAAATTACAAGGTCACGTGTAAAATATAAAAGTACATCAGACGTGAAGAATGTAGGAGGGACAAGCATTAAGGCGAGTGATAAGCTTCTTTTCTATCAAAAGCCTGCTGGCGTAAGGAAGAAGCCAGCATAATATGACACTTATTTATCTATCACTGTGAGAGAGGAGGATGAACTGCTGACAGCAGAGAATACTTGTAGAAAAAGAAGAGAGTGAGATCAAAAACTTTGCAGTTTCTGATTTAAATGATTAGACGAAAGAGTCTAAGAAGCTTACGAGGAGGAAAAGCAGAGTAGCAGAGCAGCCAGTTTGGGGCAGGTAAGCCTTAATCAGAGATAATCTGCTGTTAACACACCATACAGGGAATCATCAAAAGTCCCCCCTTATCCCCAAATCCCTAAATCCCCTGGAATCTGGCTAAGGATGAGACAGAAATGAGACCAGACCAGTCAAATCAAACACAGGATCAGTTACTAGGCAATTACTCCACTGGCTAAACCTCACAACTATCTTCTCCAGGCCTGTTTGCGCTGTCTGCATCATAAATGCAGCATCCTTTACAGAAGCCCATCTCCTGCCTGTGTTTGTGGTGTCACCATCAGTATGTAACAGCTCAAAGCAGCACTGAGGGGAAATGCAATGCTCAAATACCTAATATTCTCTGTCTTCACTTGAGGGGGATGATTTCTATTGTTTGGCCCTACTGAATACAGGACTGGAAGACTGGTCTAGACCAGGTATGGCCTGCTACTTTGGCCCATAAAAAAGGATACAGCATAATTTTCAAAAACGACATTGATACATAATAAATATTATAATTATGTTAAAATCTATACTAGTGTGAAATATACAAAATGGTCTTACTGTACACATTCTTTCGTGTGTCCATTTGTATAATAAATGTAAGTTCAGACTACCTGCAAATAAAATTTACTATTCTATTGTCTTGCTGACTATTTTTGGGTCTGTCTATTTTATAGTCCCATTTTGCCACAACAAAGATGACCACAGTGAACTGATCTGACTTTAAAAGAATATGTAATTAACCTTATACTACATTGTATTTTATAAATAAAACCAACACAAAATACATTTAAAGGGCTGTCACAGAATATAGTGGGAATAAATATTATAAAATCCAAATCGCTTATTTTATTCCACCAACAGTCCAAATCCCAATTACCTTAAGTTCAATCTCACAAAAGACAAAGAAAAGTATAAAAAATCAACAATTAAAAGCTAATGAATTCTTGGCATTTTGACTTAAATTGTAAAGAAAATGATTAAACAATCATATACAGCTCCACTTAGGTGTCAAAAAGCTATTAGATCAAAGTGACACACCAGATAGTTTTTTACAGAGACGTCATTATTGGAAAATGAAAAAACATGGCAGGATATTGGATGAACAATCTGTCTATCACCATATGTCACAAGCTAACTTCAAGTGTTGTTAAACCAAAAACACGCCTGTAAATTCAAATAATTCCTCACAGGACACTGACTGGTCTGAACAAGTTTGACTCTGCCACAAGCTCATAGCTTCAAGGAAAGAAGGTTTTTTGTAAGATCTTGTAAGAATCCAGCTGCCTCAGGTAACTATTAAACTGCAACATATTGCAAAACTCAACATAGTGGAAATAAAATTATGATGCCTCTAATGATTTTTTTTTTTTGTTCACTACCCACCTGTGTTGTCCAGAGCTCCCAAAATCCAGAGCTGGTACATTGAGTTGAGCATGTTGTCCTCAGGTGGTGGATCCATGAAGTGGAAAAGGAGCAAGTCCTGAACACCAAGAGACTTCAACAGCAGAACTACATTGGCCAGGTTGGTCCTCTGGATCTCTGGTATGGTGGTCGTCAGCATCTCATTTTTGTAGGCGCTCTGAGTGTACAGCCTGTATGGGCAAAAGGGGCACACAGGCATGAATGTTAAACACAGGAAGTGAGCAATACATTTAAGCCACCAATAATGATGTTATGTTAAAGTAAGATTAATTCTAAACAAGAAAAATGTACAGATGTAAGTTCTTTTATGTTTTTGCAGACTGTGAGAGAGACTGTGTTCGTCTGGGCCATCTTGTTATGTGGCACTGTTGTCAATTATTTTGTTCTGTAGTATGTGCACGTCATTGGGATTCTAACTTAAGTTAAGCACAGTAAGCACCACACACAGAGCAACTGCCAAGGGAATTTCAGGAAGCTACAATTTATTTAGAGAAATATCCAAAGCCCAAGTGAAAGTAAAGGACCCTCTTTTTCTACAATTACAGCTGACTGATGTAGGTGCTTATAATTACAGCATGATTTGAATGTATATGAAGGTTTTGAGCTTGTATGTGGGTGCCTGCAGTCACAGCTAAAAGGGGCTTTGAGTGGGGAATTCTCCACACGAGCTGAGCAAACCAGCGTGACTCACTGTGTGCGCTCTAACGCATACACACATCCACAGCTCGACTGTGCTCAGTGTAAAGCTCCTCCAAAACTGATTCTTCATAGATTTCTGTGAGCTTGCGTGTAAGAGCAGGTGGGCAGGATTTATCTTGAAATATGTGGGCTTTCATAGGCATCACAGCTCATTAGGAATGCAAAATGTATCTCTGTGTGAGTGTCACTCAGTCTCTACTTAAGTAAATGTGGAAAAAGAGAGAGGGGTCAAGTAAAACCTCTGACAGGATCTCCTGTGGCACATTTCCCTGCCATAAACAGAGTTAAACTGCATGAAATCCTCTGGAGATTAGGGTTCTGGCCCTCTCTCTCTCTCTCTCTCTTTCTTTCCCTTCCTGCCTCGCACTGTCTTGGAAGCATGGCCATGTCACACATCCAGCACACCATTAGAGAGCAGCACTGATCTCAACTGACTGAAGGAAGAAAACACACTTGAATGATTCTAAATTTTTAGGGAAGCAGAAACAGGAAAGAAACATCCTATTTAGGTGTCCTGTTTCTGAATGTGAACTAAGATAAATACCAGAGTGGGGAAATAATGTTCAACCAAGACAAAAACAGCAACCTACCAAATACATAAAGCCTGGACTATATATATCTGGTCTGAAAATGCCAAAAAAGACAATATAAGAATATCTTTTCCTCCGTTAGGTTTAGGAGGCTCTCCGTTTTGACAGCTGTAGCCAAGTTTATATGCAGCCTTGCAGAAACCTGGAAATGTGGCAAAACTATGAACAATGCACTAATTCCAGCTCAGCACTCTTAGCATGTGACACGTGTGTTTGTGACTGCAAGTGTATGCTAAGAGCTGATAAGGGTCTCAGTATTACCTATAACACTGCCCTGGTCCAGTACGTCCTGCTCGGCCGGCACGCTGATTGGCATTAGCCTGGCTGATAGGATAAACTTGCAGAGCATCCATACCAATGCGAGGATTGAAAACCTGTTGACAGAAAAAAAAAAAAAAGTAAAATATGAATGGTGTCCCTTTGCTGGAATAATGTACAAAGGAAAATGATCTTTCACAATTTCCAACATGATAAAAACATGCCAAATTTATTCACAGTTGTGACTGAGGCCTTAGAGCATCTTACCTTAAGTTTGCAGTATCCTGAATCCACAACAAACATGATTCCATCCACAGTGAGGGAAGTCTCAGCAATGTTTGTAGCAACAATGCACTTCCTCACACCATCTGGAGCCTAGGAGAGGATGAAACAATGTCAATTATCAATAGGTCAGCTATGTTTTAGGGCTGTGGAAATGCATGTAAAACAGGGGAAATTAAAGTTAAAAAAAAAAAAAAAACTGATAGAAACCTTCTGAAAGATCTTGGCCTGGAGGTCAGATGGAAGCTGGGAGTAAATGGGCAGCACAGCCAGAGGAGGAGCATTCTCCAGGTCTTCCAAACGCTCCACGATCTGATCTGATGTGACCTGCAAAGACAAGGAGATACTTTAACCTCCCTGAGAATATAAACCGGAGAGTAACTTTTGTTCCCTTTCCACAGGTAAAATATACTAAAAATTAAAACACACAACATGGTGTGGCCGTGGCTGACAGTTTGCTTTATATTCTGCCATTTTAAGAGTGCAACGGCAAGGAAAATACACTTTATATGCCCAAAAGTTGAGGAAACATTTTTAAACTTTTTAGAAATTTGCCTATTAGTCAGATGAAGTTTCATGGTTGAAGAAATGCGTTTTTCTGAAGTTGTTATTGCAGCAGGTTGTAAATGAAACTGAAATCATAGTCCTTAATACCAAAAGTATTACAAAACAACAATTTGAATTATAATAGCAGCCATGTACTTCACCTCGATATCCTCCTGCCCAGGCATAAAGATGAGGATGTCTCCCATTAACCCACTGAGGTGGATCTGCAGGGCCTGCTTCACAGCTGCCTCTACATAGTCCTCCTGAGGCGTCTACACAGCACACAACACAACAAGTCAGTCTAACACAAAAACACTGAAATGACCCAACAAGAAAACAAACACCACAAGTTTGACTTATTATATGTTATATGCCAAACATTACCTAACATGTCAGTGTGCCAACTATATGTATTTTCTTAATATTTCACAAACTGAAAGCTGTATTAAAGTGACAATATGATTACGTACTTCTACAAGGTTAAACAGATTTTAAGGGTTAAACATACCTTGCTAAACAAGATGTCAACTGGAAATGTTCTTCCTGGAATGTGGAATATGGGTACATTGCCAAAAAATGCTGCAAATTTGTCTGAGTCCATAGTTGCAGAGGTAACTATGAGTTTCAAATCAGTGCGCCGAGATACAACCTGAGAGAAAACAGTAAACAGAAGCAAAGTCGTTGCTTCACATCAGAGAGTATTTGCACTGGGATCAGAGAAGGAAACAACATAATTTGGTATTTTTTCAGTGAAGCGGAGAGATGCCTGTCTTGGAACAAACAAACAAGAAGTTGTCAAAACAAGACATCTATCTTAAGCCTATGTCAGGTAGTTGTGTACTGACCTCACGTAACAGGCCAAACAGCACATCAGTATTCAGGGAGCGTTCGTGAGCCTCATCCATTATAACAGCGCTGTAGTGGTCCAGGTCCGACTCCCTCAGGGACTCTCTGAGCAGGATCCCGTCTGTCATGTACTTTATCAGCGTTTTCTCAGATGTGCAGTCTTCAAAACGGATAGCGTAGCCCACCTGCAGGAAACAGTGTCAGAATAATCACGTCAATAAAACAAGTGTAGCCAAAACATTAGGGAACTTCACCACACTAGATATTATTGTGTAACATGCACAGGCAAAATACAGAAATAAAAGCAGACATAGTGCTCAACCCCACTGGTAGAAAAGGGGCATTTTTAAAGCTCTACTTGCTTATTCATCACCGGTTTCCCACTTTTCTCCTGATTTTCTGTTTTACCAAATTCCATGCTACAAACATGCTTTATATATTTCTATTGCCCACTAGATGGTAGTGTTACACAACATATGACTACTATGCTTGAGCATCAGATCCTACCTCAGTCTCTAAGCATTTTGCAATGCAATGAGCAATAGTCATTCTCACCAACTTCACTAACCTAACCCATTTCACGGATTTAACATTGTTTGTTTGTTTTTTAAACAAGCTACTGCTTTACAGCTATTACTTCCTGAGTCAACATTTTGATTTTAAATGTCATTTTGGGATGCATCCGCCTTCATTTTCTTTTCTAAGTACCGGTATATGGTTTGTGCATGAATGTATTGGGGACGTATTTTAACCAACAGTAAACACTGTGGCTACTAGCATAAACCACATAATAGAACTGAACATAGTCTGAAAAGTGAAGGCAATGCATTCTCGCTAACAGCCAGCAGGGGGCGACTCCTCCCTATTTGCAAAAGGATGTCAAATGACCTTACATCTCACTGGATTTGTTACCTCAGTAAACACTGAGTTTATGATCGTAACCCCGTAGTTTCAAGTCTTCTTCAATCCAGCATGATATTCATTTTGTAAATTTCACAAAGATTAGAATAGATGATAAAACAGAGTATGCTTTAGGGCAGAGATGGGCAACTCCGGTCCTCGAGGGCCACTATCCTGCATGTTTTAGATGTTTCCCTCTTTCAACACACCTGATTCAAATGATCAGGATCGTTATCAGGCTTCTGCAGAGCTTGATGATGAGCTGATCATTTGAATCAGGTGTGCTGGAAGAAGGAAACATCTAAAACATGCAGGATAGTGGCCCTCGAGGACCGAAGTTGCGCATCCCTGCTTTAGGGCATGGGCATACTGTATGGACGTACATAGTGTCCTCGAGTTTTTTGTGAGATCCTCCCACTCATCCTAATATAATGACATCTGGTTTTAAGTAACGAAGACAGTGGCAGCCAAAAAGTCAAACGGGAGTCCACAAATCCACAGATGGATAAGATGCCACAATGGCTACATCTCTTACATACAGTTTATGACTACCAGTCATGTTGTCAGATCTCAATTATAAGTATAAAATAAAATGGCAAACAGGAGCAATGGCCAAAACTTAAAACACACACATTTTTAATAGTTTAAAGTTTTAAAGAGTAAATGTTAAATGAGAAAGATAAGACAAATAATTAAAGGAGGTCATGTCCAGTAGTTATATAAATATAATATATAAATGCTACAAACAATACTCAGCACATTGTCTTTCTATCCACATATCTACAGCAAATAAATTAACTTCAGAGGTTCCTAACTGTTCTACAATCAGAGATAAACTGCAACTGCAAGCTGAGGCAGAAGGCAGGCTGGCATTAGCAGGGCTAAGTGTTCCCAGTTGCAGCTGTCTCACCTCCTCTCCAAGGTTGGTGCCAATCTCCTCGCTGACTCTCTTGGCCACACTCATGGCTGCCACTCTTCGGGGCTGAGTACAGCCCACCATGCCGTAGCTGGTGTAACCATCTTCATGCAGGTACTGGGTCAGCTGGGTGGTCTTTCCACTGCCCGTCTCCCCAACAACAATCACTATGCTGTTGTCCCTGTAGATTACAGTAAACACAATGACAAAGATGTAACTCAGTCAAAGGATAACTCATCACAGTTTTGATGTAATTCTGAAATACTTTCTAGATGATACTTTTAGATTAAACTGATTTGAGGTGAGTAATGAACACACTCTTTGTAATAATACCTGATGATGTTAAGAAGCTGCTGCCTGACAGCAAAGATAGGCAGGTACTGTCTCTGCTCCAGAAGGGTCTTCTTCTTAGCAAACTCACTGCTGGCCTCAGACTTCTCTTTCATGTGATCTGCAAATTTTTGTTCTGCTCTGTAAGGCAACAAAGGTTAAAATAGTAAGGCAGGTCAGACAAACTACAGTGACAATACAGTTAAGCTTGTGGAATAAAATGTGAAATATCAGTCTGATCACCTGTAGTCTACTTTGCCATCCTCGCCTACTGCTTTGCCCCCAGACGCGTCTTCATCCTCTGTCTTCTTTATCCCCATGATATCCCCCAACTTGGTGCCTGCCAATTCCCAATGTTTGTGCTGTGCCTGAAAGCAAAGTTATTCCAGTTAATTTGCTGAATATGAACTGCAGGCACAATATGCAATTGCATGAACATTCAATTCACAGAAGAGTTGACAGAACATCTGGTGTCACATTTACCAAGTTGTTTAACCTCACTGGTGGTGTTTTACTTTAAAAATAGCATCAACCAACGAGTTAAAGGGGATATTTGCTTAAGTGATGTAAGACAGCATTAGTGCGTTGACGAAAGGGAAAATTTTCAAATCTGTGTGTGTGTGTGTGTGTGTGTGTGTGTGTGTGTGTGTGTGTGTGTATGTGTATATGTCTGTTTGTGTGGAAAGTGGCCAAGGATAAAGTTTCACAGTGGCCAAATGCACACTACCCTCTCACATTATTGTCTGTTAGTCAGGTGCGACAGGGGGAGCAACAGAGAATGAGACAAAGTGAGAAGGCCTGAGTGCACAAAAAGACATGTCCAAGCTAATAATCTAATTTGATATCCAATTTGTTGAGCTACCTACACCCCTCTCCTCCCCCTTCTTTCTCCTTCGCCCTCCTTGATCCTTTCATCC